>JAMKCH010025886.1:0-226687 GCA_023653785.1 Ophioderma brevispina
ATTCCCCGTTTTCTTTATTATAGTTAAGGTCGTTTTAAAGATGGTCATATGCTATAATTGTTGTAGCCTCTTTCTTCTAGGTATATTGTCTGTGCGTTATTATTAAACACGTTATCTCACGTTTGCACCTGCTTTCTAACTACGGTTATCATTTTAAATGTATGAGCCGCTCAAGGGTGAATCTCTAAGATGCGGGTCTTAATAACAGTATATGCTTCTCTAAAACGGTCATTCAATTCGTACAATATTTTACTGAGCAATCGCTACGTTATCGTTTCGAATAAAAGGTTTATCATTTGAATACCATATGAAACCAGCTGCAGAAAAGATAATGCTACAGATGTTGCTTTGGAAGCAGTTTCGCATATGCATCATGCCATTGCTTTAAAATCATAACGATCATCTTCCTTTTGGGTCCTCCGTTTCGTACCCATGTATTAACCACGTGTTACAATAATGAAGCATAACGAGGACTAATTCTTAAATAGATATCGATAACAGTACAATCATGCACCTAAATGGGATGACTCGGAACAGGAATTATAATTATATTTCCTGTGAAATTTTAACACATCAAATTACATTTGAGCGCGCATCACCCACCCTCAAATAATCTCTGAGGATGTTCCCTTCCATAAAAAAGTAACAGCTCAAAACAAGGTATAAAGAAGTCTTACCCATTTATCATAATCAAATTACCAGTTCAGTTGACATGGCTTCTTAGACTAGGATCATTTCACCCTAAGCACAAGGCAGGGTTCCACTCCGTGATTTTTGTGTTTTACAAGAAGCCCGTTAGCATTTAAAGGTGGCTATTGTCTGTGTCCAAAATAGATCTCCCACAAAAATAACAGGAATCAAACAGCTTGGGACTGTTCCTTGCGACCGGCATTGTGGTCAATTCCGGGGGTCAATTGTTACTCAGTCAATATTGTATTATTGTTACTCAGTCAATATTGTATTATTGTTACTGCTATCTGGAATATGTATTGATGAAATGATACCGCGCGTTTCAAAACACTAAACCATCATGCGAGGCATTCTTTAGACAAGGGATTATGATTTAAGATAATGATCTAAGTTCATCTAAGTAACATTTTGAACGCACTAGTATATGCCTATATATGTGTAATTAATTAACACTGTCGATTATAAAGGACAGAATGTTGTATGGCAGTATCATATTCATATCATATATCAATGGCAATATCTCCATGGCACATGTATTAGTTGCATATACTTGATGTTAATAAACAATTTCCCCCCGTTTAATCGAATGAGGACGGAAGGATTCGGAGGGGAAGAGATGAGAAAAGAAGGGAAGGAAAAATGTGTGATGTTAAAATGGTAAATATCGGCTGCCACAAAGTGTCCTCCCCCTGTCAGCCGGCAAGAAAAAAAAAAAAAAAAAAAAGGGGGGGGGGGGGGGGGGGGGGGGGGGGGGGGGGGGGGGGGGGGGGGGGGGGGGGTAGGAAGGGCCGTATTTGTCCCGGATCGAAATAATACACACTGGGAAAATGATGAGCTTACCCACCCCTCCCCATACCGATTCCTCTTACGCTCCCGTGGCGGTTGGCTATCTACTTTGAGGTCTTGCAACTGTTTTAGGGGAGAATAGATTATGAATTTCAAGATATTTGAACACAATACGGTTTCATAAATCCACAACTTTTATATGTTTTTATGTCTTGTCTGTTTTGGTCATCGTATCTATTTCGCGACACTAAAGGGGTCCCACATCAAGCTGCCGGGCCCTTTTCCTTAAATCCGACACTGAAAATTGTGTACGAAATTGGCTTAGATAATGAGTGAAAAATACAAGAAAAACACACCAGAGTTGATTCCCACGTAATTCACAATAATTGGCCGGCCTGTGACCTTTGTGGCTTTAATATCAATGAGTACAAGTCTGAGATATTCATGTAATAAATATATTTGTTAATTAAAGATACGGCAAACGTAAACGTTCGTCTAAAAATTACTGGATGCATTTAGCCCTTGAATAAGGCTCCTATCTGGTTTGCGGTATGTTAGTTTTGTGTGTAATATATATATATATGTATTCTTCCAAGGTCCTAGACTATCATTATAGAGCAAATTGAAAGAATTTCAAAGAATTATTTGAAAATGTGTCTGGGCCACTTTAAAGTTCAAACGTGCTACCACAATATCTCGTGCATTACGTTTACATCAGTATTAGTGGGGGACTGTAGTGCACAGATCTTAATGTGAGTGTGCAATTGTGAATTTTGGTACACACTTACTTTATACATTGATAATCAAAAAAAATTATGGAAGCACTTGTCACAACCCTTTCAAATGGCCCCATCCTTGGATTTCAAGGTTACCAACAACAAAACCGGGTAAATTTGTAAAAATATTCCTATTGTGGGTTTGAAAAGCACCCCATCGATGTTTGTTCCTGGTTTACCAATGATTCCAAAAAGGTATAGTTTATTATACTACCTGTGACTTTAGTTTAGGAATTAATGGATACAAACTTTACAAATTGGTAAAAAGTCCATTTTGTGGTTTGTACAGGGGTCACACATAAAAGTTTGCTCCACTTTTGTGTAAATGTATTTTCAAATTGTTGGTTTATAACTCATAGACGAAATGTAGGAATATTTTTGACTATCTTACGTGTCTTGCTATTAACCAAATGGCGAAATAAAGTCAATAGCTATATTGGTAGCTTTATTGGATTCTATTACCCTCGACCTATTTTTGTTGGATAACGTGAAAACTAAGCATAACAGATAAGGCAAAACTATTCCTTATTTCAATCCTTTAAGCTAGTTAAACAATTTGCCACCCAAAGGGACTGTTCCACACCATTTTTACAGTTTTTAAATACCCCGTTACTCCGGAACTAAAGTCATCGATAGTGTAACTATACCTTTTTTGGATCCTTGTAACCAGACCAAGGCCATGGTGTGCTTTTTAAACAATCGGAACATTTGACAGTTTTTAACCCCTGATAACATTAAAACCCAAGCTGGGGGCCATTATGGGGCTGGCAAGTTCTTCCATTAATTTTATGGATTATCAATGCTAAAGTTAGTGCTTGTTGCAAAATTCACAATTTTATCTGAAGCGCCACTCTTTAACTACAGTTTCCACTGATAAGGTCCTGGACATCTTGCTGATCTGGTAATATTGTTTATGGCTTGGTCGGATGTAATCATTTCTCACCTGTTTATTAGCAAGTGCGTTAATAAAGGTCCCAGAAATTGAGACGATAAACCTACTCAATCTTTTACGGGGACATTCCAATTCCAAGAGGCAGAAGGAATCCCTACCCCCCCTGTTGGGACAAGTGATTTGTAATACCAACTGCAATACTGAGAGAATAGCAACGGGCAACAAGACTACTGGATCGGCTTGGCCAAAAGAGACGCACCGATGGGAGGAAGGAGATATCCATATCAACTTTACCCACCAAGCCGCAAGGCCTGGAACCCCATTCAACCAAGCTCACCGGACGGAGCTGTCCAGCTACGCAGTGTCCGTCTCTGCAACTCCATCGCTTCAGTACTGTCACAATGGAAAGTGGCAAGACCCACACTCACAGGCGAGAGTCCACTCTCGTGCTGTTAATGCAAGGAAATAAAAAGCTTCTACAAACCTCTCCCCGCAGCCCATGTCCCAACCATTCACCTATGAGGAGATCACCGAAGCAATTAAATTCTTAAGAATGGAAAGCTCATGGGCAATGACAACATCCATACCGAATTGATTGAAGAATATGGCCACCCGAACGTGTGCGATGGCTCCAACTCTTCCGTTCTACTTGCATGGGAAGGTCAACTATTCCCTCCAGATGTTAGACTTCAAAGGTTATTGCAATCCTGAGCCCAAGAAACCAGCAAATGAGCCCAAGAGTTAAAGACCCATTCTCGCTACTATCTCAATCTATAAGCTGCTTGAGCGGCTGATATTGGGGGGGGGGCAAGGATCACTGATACGGTCGAGGCAAATTTACAACGACACCCAAGCTGGATTCGAAGAGGTAAATCAACAACTGATCAGAGCGACAGACTAGTAATGATCGAGACAGCCTTCCAGAGAAGCAGAAGTTTGAGCAGTCTTCACAGACTAATGCTGCGTTACGATACAGTCTGGACATCGAGTTCTACCCAGCTACTCAAAACTCTTCACTGATGTCAAGCTTGTCAAGTTCATGATGAGATCATCCAAGACAGATCTTTCGTCCTGGGAGAATCAAATTGAACGCAGTCGAAAGCGCAAAACTTCTAATGGTGTCCATCAAGGTCTGTCCGGCACCCAGGTCTGCTTCAACTCTACGTCTCTGATATGCCAAAGGGCGATTGTTTTTTTCGCAGTACTCCTACGCAGACGACACGAGAGCTTGGAATAGCTGATGATTCCTTTGAGTCCTTAGAAACAGTGTTGCAGAAAGACCTTAAATCACTGGTAAGCCAATTCTTCCACCGATGGCACTGAAACTCAGCAAACCCAAGACCGTCAGATCTGTTTCCACCTTGCAAAATCGATGCGCAAAAAGAGATTAACATCACTCTAGATGGAGAAAAAACTGTCACATGACCCAACAACGAAGTACCTTGGCGTCATGATGGGACCGCAGCCTTACTTTCAATTCAATTACACCAGGCAGTCGCTGCCAAGACGCAGTTGTGTCAAGCTCCTCAGAAGCTCGCGGAACTGAATGGGGTGCTCTTTTGACATTGCTACATCAACTGTTGGCCTTGGAATACTCCACGCCATGAATACGCTGCAACCAGTATGGAGCACGGTTACATTCACACAAGTTGATGTCGTATGAATGATGCAATGCGACTTGTTAGTGGTTGCCTTTTGCGACGACTGTAGAATATATTCCTTGTCTGGCATAGCTCTGCAAACCTTAGGAGAACCTTCAGACGATCAAGCTCGCCAAGAATGTGATGAACCCTGGTAGCCTAATCCCCCACAACACCCTTGAGGATCAGAGAATTCACGGAATTTGACTCACCCAATCCATGACACTGCAGATTTTAAAGTATCCCCATCGATCATCCTGGCTCAGACAGATGTATGAGCAAATGTTAATCATCTACTTGGAACCTAAAGCAGTTGTGGACAGTAAATCTAGCAAGCCCAAAGGTTTTGACCTGATAGGAAAGCATGGGATCAACCTCAACAGACTCAGAACTGGCGTTGGTCGTACAAAGAACTCCCCCCCCCCCATTCACAAACCCCTCATTCACAAGATCCGGATAGCACTTTCACCAAACTGCGATGTGGAGAGTCACAAACCATTAGGCACATCATAGTGACTGTGAGGTCTACAATTCTCAAAGAGGAATTCCAGGACTGATCAACCTGGATGATGAAACTATCAGCTGGGTAAAGACGGATCTTCCACTGTGATTGTGGACTTGCACGCACGACCGAACGAGTAGACTTGACACAAACCGCCTCAATTCTATTTGCATTTCCTGGGACCTTAGAATGAGGTTCTCGATAAAGTTGCTCAAGGATGTTAGTCTGAATAGTTCTGCTTTAGTTTAACCCTAGTCTTTACAAAGGTGGGGAGAGGTAGTGACCTTTTGCTTCGGTGCGCTAAAAGCTTTCGTAATAGATTCTAGGAATATCTCTAATCATTTGTGCGTCAATTTTAGCGAAAGAAATGTGACGTGGCACCTCACTCGATTGGGTTAGGGAATTACAACAATTCCATGCGGAGCAGTGACAAACTAAATCAAGGAAGTCGTGCGTAAACATACGCACGCCAAAGCCGGTGCAATCACCAGTGTTGCCAAATCCACGCCAAATAAGGTCCATAAGATTAAAATGAGGCAAAGTATAATAAGCTATTCATTTGGTCAATATCAATATGGCTGCCATCTTAGATTAAAAAGACCGCCACTCTGAAAAGTCATATTAAGGGCCTAACTCGAGTTAAGAATGACGAAACACACACTTATTTTAAGGACAACCCCGCATTTGTAATTCTAAAGAGTTCAGAAAACAGACTGATGACATTTTGAGCAGTAACATGAATTTCAAGATGGCGGCTTGATTTCATATTAAAATTAAACCAAATTGAAGATGTTACCTTCCTTGAAGGTCAATGGTCATTTGACAGCTATTGTTTGACTAAATAAGGTCAGTAAGTTTCTAAGTGATCTAATATATCTGGCCATTGATTATGGTCAATTTGATGCCAATATACCTGCCACCTTAGATTTCAAAATGGCTAACCACTAAGTATCCACGAATATCCATATTTAAATGTAACTCACTTATGAATGATAAAAAACACTAGACAAAGCCACCAATGTATAAATGACAAAAGAGGATTAGAAAGAACACTACTGACGTTAAGTAGCCACAATTAGAAGCGTTCGAATATCAAGTGGTGGCTGATTTCACATTAATGGTGCCATTTATTTTTGAACTATATTTGTAATATATCTGCTTATGAACCACGTTTGATCTTAGTTACTACGGACAAATCCTATTTCTAATTATAAGAATTCAAAAATGACCCCACTGTGTAGGAAACCAAATTTTAACAATCTTATGCATGAGGCGAACCTCCCAATTTGGCAATTTATCACATAGTAAAATGAAAGCAAAAATAAAGAAATGTTGGTTCCATCTGAGAAAAAATTATGGCTATTTGATCAGTTTGGCAAAACAAATTTGCCAAAACGACCCATTCACATACAAAAAAATTCAACCAAGCAAAGGTTGACCTTGATATACCAAATGTCTAAAAATGAGGGCATTTTGTTGACACTTCTCCATCTGTACTAAGTTCAGCCTTGTTCAAAGTCCTAATATCTCTTGTGGGCTACTTCTGCTGTCATTTGTCTACATCCTGTCCTACTTGCTCCTATTGACCGGGACTGGAAGCTAGGTGTAATCAACTAGCAATGGAAACAAGACCTAGGTGGGAAAAGTTTGAGTAAGCTGGTGCAGGAACCTGTTATAAGGTAAATGCTATTCAGCCAGGACCTGTTATAACTGAATCAAATGTATACACTGTATAGAGTTGCTATTCAGCAGGTACCAGTGGAACTGATTATAGAGGAGAGCTCGGACCCAGGTCACCCATCATCGTTTACCCCTCACTAGAGAAAAGGTTTGACAGCTTCGGTAGTTGTATGGACCTTCGTCATCAGTGCTATGTAGGTAGTACTCTCACATGTGGTATCAATTTTTCAATTAGGGGCCAATTTATGTTTCCACAGGGGTCAATTTTTTAAAGGCTCCAATCATGTTGAATGTATGCCATATTGTCGTCTAGTGATAAGGATTCCCAAAAAATAGTAGTGTGTACCATATATGAAACATTGGTGTGGGAGTTATAGGGTAAAAATGGATGGCTAAAAATGGTAAAACGGTCAATTTCTATTGTAACCACGGCAATTTTTAGGGTGAACTCATGCTTGATGCAGACATCACATGCAAAATATACTGGATCACTACATTTCGGTGATACATGTACAATCCTTAAGTGGGCGTGGATATCTGTAATCCTAACGATATTTGATGTTTTGGTAAGGAAGAGAAGATGGGTGAGTTAACTTTCAGGTCATATATACTCTTGGCCCGACTCTGAAGTTTATAAATTGAGTGGTTCTAAACCAGAAAACGAAATCCTGGTTTAAAAAGCCAGATGATTACAACATTTATTAATCTGTGAAACAATCCATGTGATGCATACCAGTCTTTTTAGCGACCTGTACAACCCAAATTCCTGTTTTCATGGCATGTTTTATGGTGAGAAGAGACAAGATATAAGTGCAAAATTAATAGTGTCGTGAATTAAAGCAAAGGGAAATATTTCATTTTGAATATGCCAAAAACGTTCCCAAATGGGTTACCAAATAATTATAAACAGTTTCTAATAGGCTAGATTCAAAACGGATTATGCTTTGGCTCTCCAAACAGCTGCACCGATTTAAGATTTTTTTAATAAAAAAATAGACATGGTCGATTTCACCCACCTTGTTACTTCTCTTAACAAACTTACAGGAAGTAGTGTTGCATAATGTTATCAAACAGTGCTATTTGCTGGAAGAAATTTAATAAAATGCAGAAAATGTTTGTGAGGATATTTCTCAAAATCTAACATGAATCCCTTATTCACAAATTACTCACAAAGCAGTGATGTAAAGACATGCCAAAGTTCATTGTGCTTATATTTTTGCCATTATAGATACACTCTAACCTCTATTGCGATGTCCCATCGCACCAAAGTTTAATTAAACATTTAAAAAAAAATGTGTGTGGTGTTTTTTGGTTGTTTGTTTGTATTTGAACATGTTGAATGCAAAATTCATGGTCTTTTACCTTTCCATTTACAAGCCGTTAGCACTTCAATATGAGATTCATCATTCATTAGTGAAGTAAGACTCAATATGGATAAGCAGTGGTGGCCATTTTGAAATCTAAGATGGCAGGAATATTGACATTGACCTAAATCATTGTCCAGATACATTAAGAGTACCTAGAATCTTACTGGACTTTATTTGACAAAAGCGTTGAGATTTGATCACCAACCCTTCAAGAGGAACATTTCATAATTAGCGGCCATTTTGAAATCAGGTGACATCTTGAAATCCAAGATTTCTGCTATCTGTTGCTTCTGCAATGTCAGCAAAGCATTTTCTGAACTCAGCATTAGCAATATGAGGTTTTCCTTAAAATTAGTGTTTTTATCATTCTTAACTCAAGTTAGGCTTAAATATGGATTTCAATGGCGGCCATTTTGAAAACTCAAAAGATGGCAGCCATATTGATATTAACCTAAATCAATAGCTATATACATATGCATCATTTTAAATCTCACTGGAGATTAATCTCACTATCAAAAAATAGTGGAATTATAGCATTTGAGCTCTTGAAAGTAGTATTTCATAATTGGGTAAACTATAGAGGGCGCTGTAGGCCAGTAGGGGGCGCTACATTTTTGGCACTTTATCAGAAATTGTTCGGGGACTCATTATGTATAAACATACAAAGTTTCATGCTTTTATGCACAAAACTGTCTATTTTTTTGTGCTTCGGGACTGGGCTATGTCCCCAATCTAAAGGTCTTTCTGTGCCATACCCAGCCCATCTGACATGTGATGATTTCATACCTCGTAAATGTGAAGACTGGTGTGAAAGTAATTATAGTCCGCCGGGAGCCACAGTTCGGGCTCCATAGACGACATCGTAATAAAGCTTGAAACAAATGTTGCGTGAAGAGTCAACTGAATCGAGTGCCCTTTTCTTTACCGTTTTAGCCGGACTATGAGTACGGCGGACTATAAATTACTTCTACACCGGTGTAAGGAAACTGAGAGCCCCATGAGAGAGTGTCAGCTACCATGGCAACATATATGGAATAAACCATAACTTTGTAGACGAGTCTATTTGGGTACAAGGCTGCATGACACAAAAGCTCACAAATGATGCGTGTACAGCACACAATGATACGGGGGAAGTGGGGCAGAGGGTGTTCGAGTGCCAAATTGTGTAAACACGTATTTCAATACGGAATAAATCGCAATCTCATCATAGTGCGCAGTTCGCTCTCCATAGAAAAATGTTTTACGCAATTTGGCACTCGCCAGAGGTGGGCAGATCAGTCACACTCCATTTTTATGAAACTGAATCAATAACACATGTATTTATTCTCATTCGTAAACAGATTTCTGATTCAAGGAAATCTTTGTATCAATTTTTCGATCATTATAATTACGACAAGTTATACGAATTGAAAATTCGAACAACCCGCGCGGCGTGACGGTATTAACGCAAAATAACGTCAGATACGATATGCGTTATATCACGTCCTTAAATTGACGAATTTGAACAAGAACCAATAAAATTACACTTTTAAAGCGTGTTAAGGGCAAACAGATGTGGTGCCAAAATACTCCCAATCCGAGCCTTTTTTTTTTTTATTTTTTTTTTTTTTTTTTTTTTTTTTAATAAAAAAACAACAAATAAAATTTTACAAAGTATGCACCACAGAGTAACGTGTGATTGATACAAGTGAGATCGTCACGTCTGATAATTTAGGTGCACAGCTGCAAAACAGATAAGGGGTCTTTGAAATTGATGTTTTAAAAGTTGTGAAGAGTACATCTTACTTCACTTCAAAGAGTGTTTGCTTGTTATTTTCCTACTCAATAATGCATAATTTTCTTCGAGAAAGACTTTTTGTAGAGGAGCGAATGTTTAATAAATAATAGTAATTTTGACATTAAGGAAACCTGCTTATTTGGTTGAAATAGGAGAATTTAATATTTAATGCCCAACAATAGGACCGATTTCCATATTGAATACTTAAATGGTTAAACAAAATCTCACGTTTATGGACTGCTCAGTGTTGAACTTTCCACCTTCTCGAATAAGGAGAGCGTTATCCGTTAACTCGAGATAACGGTTCGTTAATAAGAGATAACAACGCTAAACCCGTTTGGGGAGGCGTTATCTCGAGATAAGGAAAATATGTCTAGATAATAAAGCTGAACCCCATAACGTCCAATCTGGAGTTAACAAGGCTGAACTCACATAAACGGCGATCTAGAGTTAAAAAAGCTATCTCGAGATAACAAAGTGAACCCCAAATAACGTGGAGCTCTGTTATGATAACATATTCAAGTAGTTTCACAAAGAAGCTGCCAGGTGGTTGCCAGCAGACCAAGTTGGTGGTGTGTGGTTTTCAAAACTGGGTGTCTCGAAACATCAGACCTCGAAAACAAACAGAACCAGAACACTCGAAACAACAGACCCGGAAGGAAATTCACTTCCGGGTCTGATGTTTCGAGACACCCCGGGGGGATGTTTCGAAACAACAGAAACTCCGAAACACCAGACCTCAGACCGGAAGTGATTTTTTTTGCGAAGTTCAATATTTTACTTCCGGGTCTGGATGTTTTCGAGGTCTGATGTTTCGAGACATCCACCAGGTTGATCTCGAAACATCAGACTCGAAACATCGGACCTCAGACACGGAAGTGAAGTTACTTCCGGTTTGATGTTTCGAGGTTTGATTTCGAGACACCGGGGGATGTCTCGAAACTTTCAGACTCGAAAACAAAACAGCCGCAGACCTCGAAACATAGACCAGGCAGTACTTTATCAACATCAGACCACGAAAACATCGGACCGGAAGTAAAATTGACTCGAAGTCGAAAATGTTCCCGAAGTCAGCATTCAATTCTGGGTATGATTGCCCTGGGAGTTTGCCCTGGTTTTCTGCGCTAAAAGGGACGATATGGCCGGGGTGGGGGAGGAGGGTGTCTCCTTTACGGGCAGAACTTGCAACGTTCGCTTACTAAGACACGTTTTCCCATGCATGCCAAAGTTAATAGAAACAATTTGAAGTGGTAAACTCATAATTCATGACCAACCGTTTACAAAACGTGTGGGTGCGGAGGTATGGAAGTTGGGAGTATTTAGTTTCAAGACATGTTTCTATGAATAGTAGATAAAGTGGGATAGAACCGATTTTAAATGCAAGTTAATAATAATAAATTAAATGATTAGGTAGGCTAAATTTTAAAATGGGACTTTTGGAACTACCTTTATCTGAAATGCGGGCTTGTGGAACTAGAGTTTGACGTAAAATGATATGCTTGGTGAGCGGCTAGTAAGTAGTGAAACGGGTGTATTTAGCAACGCACGTGCATTTGCGTTCCAAGTCGGGTCACAAGTCCAGGGCAATTTCCCCTTGTCACGGCTGGAAGAATAACAGGATTTGTTTTCATCTACTTTTTTCATTGTTTTTTATAACTTACCAAAACTTCTCAAACAGACGGGTAACTCAGGTCAACAATTCCAGGCCAGTCTCCCCAGGTTTTAGGAGCGTGTGTCCGCTTATTAGTACAGAAAATAAGATTTGACCCAAAGCGTTGAAGTCACTTCCGGGCCTGAGGTTGATGTTTCGAGGTCTGATGTTTTCGGACATCCCACGGGTGTCTCGAACATAAAATACCTCGAACATCAGGACCCGGAAGTAACTTCACTTACGGGTCTGAGGTTTGATGTGCGTCAGTATCGCTTAACACATAACATAATCCCATATACACTAGCGCGAATTTCAAATAGCGCATGTCAGGACACAATGTTTTAATTCATTTTTATTTTTAGTATAATTCGTTGTGCCATGAAAACCACACGATATGTGTGAAATAATGTATTTTATAGCATTATGTATAAGTTATTCAGTACGATTCTCCTTTAAATCTCTTCTGTGAAAAGTCAGATTATTACCAGTGACGCTTTGGTGATATGCGAAGTATTGAGCTTTTAAGGTGTACGGGATCAATTTTGATCGTAAAATGGGGCCCTGAATGAAAATATATACGACATCAATAAAACATTCATTGGATGAAATTGTATAACAAAAAGAGGGGGAAATTATTATCATGGTTATTAGTCAGGTTTAAAATTGATGCCGGTTGTAGTACGAAGTTTGAAGATTGTGTTTTTCATACATATATGTAAATTATTTCAATTTTGGTAATGACCAAAGTCTGTACTTTCAGAAACTTGTATCAGTTTTGATGTAGAGTTTACCACATAAAAAGTAGATGTTAACAGTTTGTACATGTTATACCAATAATATTTAGGTCATTAAAGTATACATAACTTTAAATCTTAAGTGCCTAAGGGGGGGGGGGGGGTCACCATAGTACCCAAGATTTGTTTTTTCTCAGTCGTGAAAAATTTTTTCGAACTCTATTTTTTGTAAATTGTGTAACTTATTGATGCGCTTTCCCTATTTACATAAAAAAATTGCTAAAATTTATAGACCGTTAATATGAGATAATTAGCTGGGTCCCTGGAAAACCCACCCCCCCCATTAGGCACCAAACGGCGCGTGTGATTTTAAAAATAAAATAGCAAACCCTGTTGCCAGAAATAAGTTTTTTCTGCCTATGTATGTTCATATGCATGAAAAAAATTAATTAAATAATCAGACAAAAAATAATTAACCCTTATGATGCTGAAACGAAGCGATTCGATCATCGAGCGATGCGCGCCATTGCTATACAACCTATGGCAAATAAGCCTCAAGCACCCACAAAAAATACAATCAAATGTACAACATGGTAAGGTTTTTGTTAAATATGCGTAAATTGGTCCTTGTCTAGAGCAGATATAAACATCAAAATGAAGTTGCAATGTGTATGAATGTGGAAGTAAGCAGGCTCGCGAAAACATCATGCTACTTTTTTGAGCGATTTTTCCGCATTTCGAAAACAATGATTTGCCTAATTTCCAGACGATAAACCGAACTCATTTATATTGCACACTTTGGCCTTGTCTTATGCCCCTCAAGGTGGTATGAGTTTTCATTTGAATTTCCATCGGGAAAGTGGTTTCCTTAGGGGGGGTTCCATGACGCCCCCCCCCCCCAAGGCCCAACGTGAGTGAAAACCCCTTAGGCACTTAAGTGGTTAAAATTCTTTTAATCTGGTGTTAACTCTGATTGCACTTTTGAATTTCTGGTGAAATTTCCTTTCAAAGAAAAATTATGGTTATAGTTTCATGGAATATTGCAATTTTTAGTCAAATAATGTCAGGGAACCCAAAATTAAAAGCACGACAAACGCAAAAGTAGGCGAGCTAACGACCCATGGTCATGTGTGTGTGTGTGTTGGTGTGTAGTGCTTTGTGTGTAAGTAGCCGTGTAATATCTTCATTACGAACCTTATAATTTGCAAGGATAACTTATTCAACACGATGATGCGTAATGATCCACTTTATTTGATTCCGGTGTGGCAGGAGATTATCGTCCTCCGGGCTCACAATCCGGGAACATGGTGAACAAATAGGGCAATCGATCAGTTGACTCTTCACGCCAACATTAGTTTCACGCTTAGTCCGTTCGTCTATGGAGCCCGGACTAGGATACCTGCCAGACTATGCTTACTTTCACAGCTTACCGGTTTTCATCTAAAGGAAAGCCTGCATACGCGAAAAAGTGCCAACTTTAATACCTTCAGAGACAACAAATGGGATTGACTCATTCAGTATTTTCAAGTGTTAAAATCTTGCAATTAAGTTATAGTAATTCAATTGACTGGGAGGCCGTTTCAGTTTACAAAGCAACCTAATAAGCGTAATGTATTGACCGATTAGCGCGAGATCTCTTAATCATGGTCAACTGAACATGGCAATTATTTTAATGGAGGAAACTCTATTAATTAAATCTAGCATATAAAATGTTAAGTACGCCGGAGGCTTGACATATATTGCACTTTTTGTGAACGCTATTCTCAAATTCATTTAATTCTCGTTAAAACTATATCAAATTATTTACCCTTACCTCAAGTAGGGAAAATTGCTACTTATTAACGTTAACAATTTCTTATGATACATATTACGGATATAGAAACTACTACTATATAAAGTAGAGCTTGCCCTCACACACAACAAAATGAGATGTATTCAAACATTATAATACATCTTCTCAAGAGAGGTCGATTGTTATAATCTAATTATCTTCCATTTTCGAAGATGGAACCTAACCAGTGACAAGAGTATAAAACGAAATAAAGGTAGTTGTTAGAAAAGGAATACAAAGGTGATTATGATGAATGGTACAAAGAAGCCCTGAAGGCCACTCTTCTTGTATAGTATAATTAGTTGAAATACAAAAAAAAAAACATTTTAAGAATGTAAATGCTACAGGAACCCTAAAACATTGGCAAACGTTTCATAAATTTCGGAATATTCAACCATTATGATATTTTACCATTTTCGATAACTTTCGTAACTTTGTATGTTTAAGAGGGGCAATTTTAAATTTGATGATTTGTGTCATCCCGAGATAAAATATCTAGAAACATTTGTCGTATTTTTTGTCATAATATTTTATCTCAGTCTGTAATACTTATACGAAATCTTTCTGTATTTATTAGTGGCTCAAGGTTACCTTAGCCACGTTTACTTTACAGATTTCTTGGTGTTAATCTAGAATCAGGTTTTTAAAGGGAAACGAGAGATTTCAAGCCATCCATATTTTCGGTGATATGCAGTGATTTCATATAGATTGGACACTCAATAGATTCCATACCTTTTATTTGGCTACAGAAATAACTTAAAATGAAAACAAAAAGTGATTTCTATATGCTTATATTTCAATAGGAAATATAGGCTGAATTTCCTATTTGCTTCTATAGGAAATTAGAAATTTCACAATTATTGTACCAAAGAAAAAGTTCTCAGCTCAATCCTTTCAGATTGGGATATTTTTCACACTTTTTTCAAACTTTAGACTAGTGCATACAACAGAATTTTCAAATTTTTAAGCCACGCCTGTTATTTGAAATCTCTCGTTGCACCTTTAATCTGTGTTTATCAGGATGATAAAAATCAACAAATTAAAATATTTTGTGTTAAAGGGGTATGGCCGATTTAACTATATAAAATTTTCATATTGACTGGATGCCCTGGACCCCAAAACCTTATCTCTAAAGTTTCTAGCAGATGTTTCAATCCGTTTTGATGTGAGAGCTAAAAACCTGATTATGCAACCCCATAGAGTGCTCTATAAAAGTAATATCGGTCGACTAAAATGGAGCATATTTTCGCTCATAACTTCCACATCAAACAGCTTTTAGCCCTTAGACATCACAAGGTAAATGAGAAAAGTAATAGCTTTCTTATGATATCAAAATATTGACCACTTACAGTAACATCTGAGGTTCTGGGGACGAAGCTATTAACGACCGGGCCATGGACATTTAAACTTAGAAAGCTATAAGTGATAACTAATACGCTGAAATGTCGTGGGTTTGATGATTTTCTTTAACAATCATGAACAATTGTCCATAATGTTCCATGTTCTTTATTTCATGCATCGTAATTTTATTTTCAAAACGAAATATACTTTCATGTGTCTAAGTCCAATTCTGAGCAAATTTAAACCCAATACGCAACCCGTTAATTCAAAAACACGCGTTAAGCCAATACACGCAATACTTTCGAACGTGATTTAGATATGGGAAAAATGCCATGTGCCTGTAGTTTCAGATCTCTGGGTTTTATATTGTTTACACCCATCGCACAAAAAACAAACATTGAACAATTAGGTCCTGTACCTCCGTTTGGAATAATGAAATCCTTTAACTAGGATTAAATTTAAATAAGAGGATTTGTGGCATCATAGACTCTTTCTGGCATGCAAGAAGCGACTGGAATGTAAGGAAATGATGATCTTAGTGAATTTCAGTCCTGGATTTTGCCTTTTAGCAAGGTTAAGGCTTTGTGATGATTTTTAGATTACGTATTTTGTAACCTTTTTGTGTATACGGGTATAAATATATTTCACCTACCTAGCTTGAACGCGCCCAGTTTGTGTTAGCGTGAGACGAACGACATGCTATGGATTGCCGGACATTTTGTGGACAACCATTTACTGTCGTTCGTTTTATTATTTTTTTAATCCATTCGATTAAGAAAACGAGGTCAAGGCTCTTTAACATGAGGCTCCTTACAGTCTACCCGGAGGTTTAACGAATGGCGATTTAACGGTTTCAGGCGAGCTGGGCAGATGGAAACGCTGAGGGCGCTGTCAAGAATTTTGCTTTGCCAAAAATTAATAATCTATTATTGAGATAATAGTAACTCATTTGTGCATGTCTGATCTATCGATGGTTAGAAAAGAGTTACACATCTGATCAGAATTATAAATGATTATCTATAAGGAAAGTCAATCCTGCGTTTTGTTTAATTACAGTATAATTATGCATATTCATTCAATGAACTTCCAAGTATCATTTAATTGAATAAATTAGGCAATGTCAATTTATTTCTGAACATTGTTTTTGTTAGTTTTTTGTTTGTTGTTTTTTATTTATGTATAAATGATTGAACATTGAGGTCATCATTACGTGCTGAAATTGAATATATCACTACATTTTTTAAGCTTTTTTCGTCAATCCCAATGTGCTTCCAAAATACATCAAACTCTGTCAAATTAAACAGTCCGTTGTCCTTTTGACCGAATTAAAGAAGGTAGATACATGATATTGAGCGAAATTGACACCATTGTAATAGGATGTAAAATTTTTTAATTTGCTAGTCTATTCAAAACCGTATTACTAACAGTGTATTCTTACATATAAGGTTGTGTTACGAGTTCGGCGCACTGGTGATCCATTTCGTTCTTGCTTTAATATCTTCTTGCAGTTTGACATACCATAATTTCTTCACCTCAAATGATTAAGGTGAAGTGCGAGACCATTCAGTTGAATAGAAATTGCAATTCCATTTTCTAAGTGGGTACCGAAGAAATGTACAAAAAGCTTATTCTATTGGAATCATATACCTACCGCGATTAAAATTGGAACCCGATAATTTTTGTATCAACCTATGCCTTGTATATCAGAAAATGGTTTGACAAATTTGTCTAGAGATATCATAAATTTAAAAATTTGGAATCTTTGATTCTGATACGTAAAAGTCTTCAATGATGATAGGCCCATAGATGCTAATTCCATTGTTCTTTAAAAATTAATACAATCTGAACGTTGAAGTTTTAAGAACTTGTATTCAGTGAAGGCATCATGCCGCTTCAGTTTGTTTTTTTTACCCTGAGTATGATATACAGGACACATGGGATATGTGCCTATTGAACAAAGTAAATGTGTTATTTATACAAGGTTAAGGAAACCACAAAATAAAAGGAGCTAAATTAATGCATCGGGAGTGGACAATGGCAAGGGTTCAATGCGCAAAATTAATATACATCTGCTCAAACAGACAAACAAAATCAAAACAATGATTTAAAAAAATATATCCGTCCAAATGAGTGTTTGCGCACTTTGCAATATCCAATGGAAATGATTGACTGTTTGACATAATTAATGTAGCCAGATACATTATGAGATGGGAGTACCCTATGGAGTAGCCATGTAGTATCCGCGTGGGTACCATGTTACAGGCCAGAAAGTGTTAGTCACCTATAGGTGCACATTCATTTCCTAAACCACAGTGCACTTGTACTGACCCTAAAGGTACCGTACTCTTATGCAGATGCGCTTATCTTGGTAATTCGATCCATTAATAGAGGAGTTGGTCACATGTCTTTGTGGATTCATACATGAAAATGTATCAATTGGTAGAGTGGTGATTCTCATTTCAAATATCATTATTACTAAAGCTTAAACCGATCAGAAAAGAGTAACAAAATGCGTGTTGGCGCCCTCTATGGGCCAAACTTCTATCTAAACAAGTTTTAGTAGAGTAACATGTGAAGGGATACAAGAGTAAATGTGGTTCCAGCAATTACGAAGCATTTTAAACAACAAATTAAAACAGTTTTAAAATGTTATAAATAAATTAACCCTATATCTCCCGGGAGGGAGTGAAGGAAACAGGGAAGAGGGGAATGAGAAAAGTCCGAGTCCTTTGACCGAGAATAGTACGCTACGACGGTGACGCTGGCCCGGCCAGCAATCGTTTGATGATGCAAACGTTGCATCCGGGGCTTAGTGTATTTTTCTTACTCAGTGCATTTGCGTTTGTTGGTATAGGTTACACACCACTAACTCACTTATACACAGTAGTCTATGGAAAAAATGGCAAATTTGAGCATGTTTATTTCACATTTAAAACTCTCACAGAAGAAATACAACAATATCACATCAAATCACTTTCTTAATAACTAGTGCATTTTCAGAAATTTAAAGCACTTTTTCCAGATGCCATGCTAGAAAGTAGTCCACCCAAGATTTTTGATCCTTACGGCGGCCAGGTTAGTGGCATAACCTATAACATACCGTACCGTTATGGTTAAAGTGGTTTTTTTTTTTTTTTTTTTTTTTTTCCAGATGCCATGCTAGAAAGTAGTCCACCCAAGATTTTTGATCCTTACGGCGGCCAGGTTAGTGGCATAACCTATAACATACCGTACCGTTATGGTTAAAGTGGCACTGGGACATTTTCACAAAATATGAAATTTAAATTTGCTCGCAAGTAATAGCATAGGCCATTGAATGAATACAGATATATTTTACACATGAAATACCATACTAATAATAATAGGTGGTATCAATCAGAGACCAAAGACATTCAAGTAATTTGTAGGCTAACTTGTATTAAAGTTTGCCGTAACTTTAATCGACAAATGTGTTTACTGCGTGACTATCACAGACTAGTTCTCATTGTTATTAAAGTCACCGGGCAAACAGGGTGGATGCAGCGGGAATCAACTTTGGCGTGTGTTTTCTTGATCTATGTAGCTCCCCTATAGTGAAGGGTCCAGTCTGGATGGGAAGGGCGTCTGCCATCTCGCGATCGAAGAAAGGCTCATGAAGGCTGATGTCTTTCTGAACCGGCCTGCCAAGCATGAGAGCATGAGTGCTGAAACCATGTGTCAAGGCGCTCTTTAGCCGTTTCACCCCCCTGGTTCCTTCAGGTGGGTCAGCACCCTGTCACACAGACACCCCCATGTATAGGCAGCAGCATGCTCACCCTCAAGAGCACGTCACAACAAAATAATTCGTCGGGCGCATTCGGGTGAACTGAAATACGAAAAACACTTGAAAATGTATATTATGGTCTATTTATGCAATAGCGATTGATAAATAGATAAAATTCACTGATAAATGTATCCGTCAAAACAATGAAAAAAGGATTTGTTTCCTGATAGGCTATGACAGTATTCATGGATGTTGATTTTTCTTAAACTTTTGCATTGTCAGCCTTTGTCAGTATAATTATGTAATACAAAAATCGACACTATTAAGAACGCCAGTCGTATCCACGTACGTCACCTCAGTTTTGCGTGATAGTGTGTTTTACATACTGACGGATGTAAAGTCCATGGTCAGGTTCGGCAATATAAACTGTCAATATTAAGTAAATTTCCTGTAATAACAACATAAATCATTTTATATCATATTGCTAATCCGTCACTGTGTAACATGAAACATTCGTCAAAACTGCCATTTTTTTTAAATCAAGATGATTAATTATATATGTTAAAGATTTGAAAAAGAGTAAGTTTGTAGAAGTTGATATGTAGTACCTTTTTTACTAAATTTGGTAAATATAATATGAATTCGAAATGGCTGTACGCATAATTTATTTAAGGGGGTGCTGGACTTCGAAAAAAATATATTCTTTTGGCAAAAATGGTTCCCTACAGCCATTTTGGACTTCTTGAACATCTCTTCACCATAAAGCGCACTTTCTTGTCATTCTCTAAAATTTGGTCTTTTAATCCAAAACAAGGACCCAAAAGTGAACGCCCTTACGTACGGGCCTTGAATTCGACATCCATCACTACGTAATGCATTCGACGAATTGTTTTAAAATAGAAAATGCTTCTTCAACCTGAGCAGTTGGGGAGGATATTGAAGTTGTTACAAACAATTTTAATCTAATAAAATGAGACAGTGACCTTCAGTGTTTCTTGTACCTGATTTGTATTATCACCATGCTGTTTGAACATATATTTATTTGGGCATATCTATATGTATGCATAATTATAGGGCTGTGCATTAATACCAATAGCCACTCTTTAAAAAATATCTTTACATGCTCCGTTACTAAATAGTTGTAAATGCCTGTAATTTTACATATTGGTAAGATTTTCTTTGCTGCCAAATAGGCATTTTTCCCATTTATTTTACTGAAAGTATACTGGAATAACGTACAAACCACGCTCAATTCAGTTAAAAACGGTTTAATAGCATAACAAACTTAATTTAAGACTTTTTTTCGAATCCGTTTAATTGCGGTAGTAAACCGATAGTTCATGAACACATCCAAGCTGCTACTCGGAAACCGTAAATTGACTAACAGTGTAAATTACTCTTTTTTGCTGCTGTTTATCGTATTTTACTGCACAGTATAATTATACTTGTAAATTAGTCTAAATTTGCAGTATTCTACCGTCAGTCATTTAAGTTTGCAGGACTTTCTAACAAGGCACTTAGAAATCTTCATAAATTTACTTTCACCATTAGTAAATGCTTGTAATTTTACATTTAAAACATTTTTTGTCGACTTTGTGGTAGAATTACGTAGTTAACCGGTAGTTCTAGGATATATCCGAGCTGCCTTTAGGAAACCGCGCGAACATTTACTATGTGTAAAATCATATTTTTTTTTGTTTGTTTGTTTTTGTTTTTTACTCTAAATTTAATATAATTGTGTCTTTGTCCAGTTTATATTTCAAGGTGAAAATAGGCTGTAATAATGTCCACTTTAATTGTTGAGCTTCTGCACCATTGATGCTCTCATTATTATTATTATTATTGTTTTTGTTGTTGCTGATGACATGCTTTCTTCTTCTTTCTCTTCTTCTTATTATCATTATTATTAATATTATATTGCTATCATGTACAGTAGAGCGAAAAGTGGCTTTTATTATCCACTCATTACGTCGATAGGGCGAAATATAACCTTCACCCTAAGTAATCCCTTTGTATTGATATACGTGTCCCTTTGTATTGCAATTTACTCCATTTTTGATAAGAAAGGATACGAATATTAGTTTATACAAAGTAATAAATAACTCATTATAACCTCATGAATAACTCAGATTTCACCCTTAAGTTGTTATTAGCGTTATTATTAATATATGTTATATTTATTATTATTATTATTATTATTATTATTATTATTATTATTATTATTATTATTATTTATTAGTTATTATTAATATTACTCTCGCAAATATTACCATTGTGATCAGGCGGGTTAGTATTAACATGCATGGTGATTGACTGCCGTCATCATCTAGAATTCGCTGGTCAATAGCTAGGCAGACAGGTCTCTCAGCACAGGTCTTACCTACGAGCTAAATAGCCTGATTTGCACAATATGGAATTCTCCAGAGATCTTCAAATAAACAATTTATTAAGGGAGGTGGCAAATTTGATTAAACCATCGGGGCGAGACTCGTCCCAGCATTTACGAGAATGCTATTACGCGTGTAAGAAAGCAAAAGCATATTACATGTTTTATTCGTGAGCTTTGACTAGATAGTTTGAAGTATTTATATATAATAGACTGTCACATATAGCATATGGTTTGAAATCTATGCCCCTTAACCTCGTCTACCTGAGACATTTTTTTGTAACAAAACTCCCGAAGGGGGGGTGGTTACCACCCCCTGTGATTTTCGTTACTGAGCACCCGATTCCTGTAAATTTGGTACCAAAGGATAGCTTAAAGTTTCTTCTTTCCATTGGTACCAAAATAAGTACTAACATCCCCATTATGACGTCACCGTGACGTCATATGTTGAGGAAAGTACGAAAATACTGAATAGGGTGGAACATTGATATTTCGCATTTTTAGCGATTCAAACACCTGATTTTCCTAACCTTTTGGGCGAAAAATTTAATTTTTCACTGTGTGTGTGTCTATGGAAATGGCAGTTTTGCTGACATGCGAGCTTTATTACGTCATTGTGACGTAATGCTAGGCATGTTGGTACTCATTTTTGTATCAATAGAAAGAGGAGGACCATATCTATCTATTGGTACCAAAATCAAGTGTCTGCGATGTTCCTGTGTTGTATTAGGCATGGTGGTACTTCTCTTCCATCACTTTGGGATCACCCTGTATCTTAACTGTACCCCGTTGGATGTTTGTTTTGGATTAAAAGGAGCAGAACATGTCAATTGACAATTACATTAAATAATTTGGCACCAAAAAAGGGGGTTTTAGCAAGCCGGGGAAGAAACCTTCGGTAGACGAGGGTTAAAATAACCGTTTTCGATCTTCCAGATCCTCAAGATGTATTTGTTAGTGTTAGATATAGTGTTGTGCAGCAACCATTATTGTTTTATTTGTTATTATTGTGGTATATTGTGGTATATCGACATGATTGGGCATTTTAAAAGTTTTACCCCTTGTAAACTTAAATTGACCCCTATTGAAAAAGTGATACCACAATTTGAGACTACTAACTACTTAGCATTGATATAGAGGGTCCATACTAACCACCAAAGATGTTAAACCTTTTCTGTAGTGGGGTGGGGGTGGGTAAACGATTTCCTTAAATAGGGCCCTATGATATTCTGCTCCTGCTCTAGACTATTGAAAACAATATTATGGAAACATAATCTTATCTTAAACAAGCTAGACATCTTAATGATGTGAAATCAAGTGACAATTGTCTTTTAACAAAATGCATACACGGAATTACAATGCAACATGAATAGACAAAAATTTTCCATCTACTCATGTAAAGATGGTTGATTAATGTTGCATGGCTTTTGATAGTTCAATTCCCCATGAATATAGCATATCCTTTTAAACCGTTATGCTTATTCTGCCTCTAAGGTTCAGTACAGACCATTTATTCCATAGTTTATCTTTTTTAATAGAACATCAAGGATTACTTCGGTCATTAATATGATCGTTATTACATCCATTTTGCCGTTTCAATGAAATTGATGAGCTGTCGCTGAACAGCTTGTTCACTTGTGTTTTATACTCTTTAGTATTATGATTAAGTGATACTTGGTTATCGTTTATTTGGTGTTTGTATTTTGCTGATTGTCTCAGGATATCATTGTTTTGTATTATCATTGATTCGCGCTTTATTTATTTTGGGTTAAAATTAAACATGAACAAAAGTCTCTTCCGGTCGTCTGGTAGACGTTTCATATAGAAGTCTCATTGATGCAAATGAGATATTGCCATTCAAGCGCTACTGCACAACGTCATACAGCGCATGACGGAATCAATTGTAATACCTCATTTGCATCCATGGGACTTCTATATGAAACGTCTACCGGTCATCTGTGATGTATTAGAGAGTTGCCAAACTAATAATTTTTGATGGCTTCATCTTCTATTCAAGACAAAATTCCCAGTATTGCATAGGCTATCACCAACCCTCCTTCCATATATCCCTAACGTTCCCAGAGGAAAATCTGACAATCGCAGCAAAAAAGTGAGGTAGCGGTATTTTTTATGTCAAATCTGGAAGCAGTTTCTCACTAATCCAAGGCAGGGGCCCGCTCCGTGATTTTTGTCAGGTGGGGTTTAAAGGTTTAAGGGACGTTAGGGATATAGATTGGTCATTGTACTTCTCTTTCAATTTGATATCCTATTGTTTAGTATACTTTTCTGTTCTTTATGTTCGTCCCGTCTTCTCTATTCAGTCTTGCTGTTCCTTGTCTAAGTTTCCAATACCATCATATCTGTATATTAATTTATTTAGCAAATATAGTGTTAATTCTCTGTGACACTTACTAGTATTGTGTACTTGTAATTTCTTATTTGACATTTGATTCCCAGCAAACATGTTTTGTACCTGCAATGAATGAAAAGGTACCCATCATCATAAGTAAACATAGAAATCGGGTCACTCATTTGTCTCGCTTTTTTTTTTTATCTTAAAGCCAATTATAGCAATATGCGCGTCTTTCGACGTAGCGTTGCTCAATTATTGCAGTAATTTAAAATCATATTGAAGAGACTCAAGAAAGTCCGAAATACGTATTTTGGTGCAATTTACTCAGTTGATGTTTGCAATAAAAAGAAAAATGCATGTGAGGTATGTTTCTGGTGCCAAAATCGAGTACTCATTATTGAAAATAGATTTCAGATTACTTTGCAATTATTTTGGCATCTATACTTTTAATTATTAAGGCGGCGAGACGTCTGGATTTTATATTTACACATTCCGTATATTTTACGAATTCTTCAACATGGCTTCTTGGAAGTACCTGCATAGTAGCTACAGAGTAGTACCGGTTTAGGCCACAAAACCAGATTTTTACTTATGCACAAAAACTGGGCTCTATTCACTTAGAAAACAAACCCAAGGGTCTTACTCAAGTAGACACCCGTCATAATATTGTCAAGCTGGAAGAACAATTTCTGATAAATCTTGTCTACACTGATTTGGGAATCCACATGAAGAAAATTAAATGTTCAACAGACAGGAGACGGTCCTTAAAATACCCGTTTCAGTGCCATAAAAATGTTACTGTAGAAACGTTTGGATGTATGTTTCATGCATATCATGCATGCAGAGAAGTAGATTTTGAATGTGCCTTTAAGTGCATAAATGACATATGTGAGGCGATGCGTAACTCCACCGAATAAGATAATGTATGACATTGATGTCTTGAACAAAATTTTAACTGCTAACAAACAAGTATAATATTATTTTCATGAATTGACTGTGGTTGTTTCTTGACAAATAAGACCTACAACATTTCTAGGAAGCTTTCTGTTTGCCAATATTCTATTTGTACAAAATTAATTCCACACTTGAAAGACACGAGACTTCTTTTGAAAATGAGATTCTTCAATATATTCAGTTGTGTTTTAATATCTAATATCAAAAGCTATGGACTTATTTGGCAAAACACTTTTAAAAATAACATCTATGATATCAACATAAATACATTGGTGCTAGTATCCGTTCAGTGCCAATAGCATTAATTGAAGAATAATAATACACTTCACAATATAACTCATATAAATACAAAATGCCTATCTGTACAAGATATTATATTTCAAAGAAGTTCATGGTATTTACATGACAATCCCTAAAAGTCAAATAAATCTGTAAAATAAGAACAGTTATAGGCAAGCGGGACGAGAGGTTGAAATCACAAAAGCGGCAATGGTCCCACAACATCAAAATTTTGTAAGAAATTAATAAACAACATCCTATTGCACACACCCGTAAAATCTGCAATAATTTGCATATGTAGAAATATGATTTTTTACCTAATTTGCATGCAATTTGCATAAAAGTGCGTTCCAGAGGTAGTTGGGCATTTTCTTCTGTTACATTAAATGCAGAAAAGCTACGGACATTTGGTTTTTTGCATAATGTTAGGAATGTATTACTCTATCAACATAAAGTAGAGGTTTTCCAAAGTTTTGTTACTAAAGGTTGTTAAATTTGTATTTTTCATGCAAAAAATACGTTTTTAAGCAGTTTCGTCGAGTTTCGGTTAATTTACAGCTTAACATAAATAACATTTGCATTTTATTTTTAGTTCAAACAAAAACCACGTTTATGAACAGTCTACACTGCAAATTTGAGCACCAGAAACAACACGGTTTTCATGGAATTCAACAAATTCTACGTGCCCTTGTTTCTCTCATTTTGTGTAGTAAAATACCAGCCAGGGCTGCTGCCTGTTCTAAGTAGTACACCGTATTATTTCTGTCACGCTCTGTTACATAACAGGACAATTCACGCCATTATCAGAATGCCCACAAATGGTCTTCATGTCGCAAGCATGTTTCTATAATAAAGAACTTAAGTCCTCTCTATTTTCTATTATGTCTTTCCTAAATTTTCACCATCGTCAATGTGAATTAGTAAATTAGTGATTGATTGCGCAAACGTTCTTCAATAGTTGAAAATTAAATATTGCATCCACGCAATATTGAATTAACACATAATAATAAAAGAATATTATAAAATAGAAACCGTAATTACGGGATTTCCATAGGAAGACACCGGTTCAAATAACAACTTTGAAAAGGCCTGTATGACAAATTAAATCTTCAGATTTATTTCATCATTAAAAAAACCGCAGGCCTATCTTTAAATTTCTTACATTAAAAGTTATTCTAATTGGATTCTACCCGTTTAGATTTAAATAAAATAAATCAAAACGCACTGATGAAATATAATGTAAGATTAAAATTTTAATCTACATCAGATTTTCCACATTTTAGTCTAAAGAAATTTAGATATTTTAAAGGAGGTATCGCGGTATTTTTGGACCTCTTTTGTTTGTCTTATATACTATGTAGCAAGGGACCGTGTTAGAAATTCTATGAGTCTTCTGCTTTTTCGACCCAGTAAGTTGGTTAAACCAATCTAGATTGCTATTACATTTTTTTTACGGATCCAGACAATACAAGGTACAACCCGGATCGCCCTTTCTACAAGTCAAATTAAAACAATGAGAGAAGAAGAAAGCAAGAAGAGAAGAAGAAAAAAAAAACGAATGGAAACGAAATCAATAGCTAGCTGTGTTGGCACAAATAAGACCAAAATAACGGTAATTAGTATTCTGGTGACGGATATGGTGATAAAATGTTCTTTCTCCAAAGAGGATTTAAGGTCTTTACTTTAAAAGACAGCTGCAGAAAAACATATTTTAGGCCTTCAATTGGGAGAGCGAATAGGAGTCGCCAGATTTTAAAATTTGTTCCAACATTATTTCTTATATATAGCGCTTTGCCTACATGTAAAGGCGCTCCATAAATCTCACTTATTATGTCATTATGAGATCCAGTACGACTTTATAATCATACATAATTTAACACAGATTTGGAATCCTCACACCGCGTAGTTCTTTGGTTCTTTCATAATTATACTTTTGAGCTATTGGGTATGGTAGACTGTACCCCGGTCTCGGCTCTGTCTCTGGGTTAGAGCGCACTTGGTTTAAAAGATAATGCTAAAACTCAAAAACTTGAGGACTTTTCAGCTGACACCCCCATAGCTGGACAGCCCTGCCAACAAACTTGTCCACAGAGCGTGAATTGCACAGGGCTCCTGGAAGTAACCTAGGTAGTGAGCAGCCCGCCGAGACTGTACGAATCTGTAGGGAAAAACTGTCTCCAGCAGTATTGATTAACAAGTAACGTGACCGCATTAACTTACGCACATCTCGGTTAATTATGAATGCTAATCCGGGGACAACAGATACGAACTCCTCAACACGTGGTATCAATGGCACGCGACTTGGGTTCATTTATCGATTACGCGACCCGCAGCTAATTGAATGCCTCCTAATTAAGATTGATAGTGGCATGTATTATGCAGAGTACAGTTGCAGCGTTCACTGATCACGTTAGTGCGTGTGATTAATGTGTACATACTTGTTCTAGGGCCTATCAGAGGATCCAAGTATGGAAATAAAAAACAACAATAAAATAAAAAAGACGGCGAAGGAGAAGCTGTGAGAAATCAAGAAATTGTCCTTGTGATTTCGTCCTGGTTTTTTGTTTTGTTTTTTTGTTGGTTGGTTGTAGTATTTTCCATCGAGGAGGGGCTGATCATTATAAAAAATAAATAGGCCCGCAGCATACTGCCAGGTGCACCACACACGCACAAAGCTCTCCATGTACCACGCCCAGTCGTGTCCATTTACAGAAACCGAATTATTCCCAGCGCTTATACAGCTGTCTGACGAAATCTTCCCCCAATTTCAATTGTGTTACAGCAAGCTGGTCCACCCAACTGACCGTAAGTCATCCTTGTGAACAGGTAATTAAAAATGTATGTTCAATGGGTGAGCTAGTAACTTATCATAATTGTACTTTCCTACAAATATTAAGATGAGAAAGGTCAAACCACCTAAACCCGATTTTTCTTGAGTCATTGCCGTTCTTCCCTATCGCTTTTATGTGACATGGTTCTATACGCTTTGCTTTTATTTTGTGACTTTCTTTTAGTTTTACTATTTTAAATACAAAACTGGACCCACTAACCCAAAAATAACTAAATAATTATTCCCCAGCATTTGCAGCGAATATAGGCTCCTTGTGTGAAAAATGAAAGTAATTATACTCAATAAGATAAAGACAACGTCCTCACATGGTGTGAGGCGGCATCTGCACCCCAAAGAGAAAGCCTTGTCCCTACTGTACCCATAACCACCGGCCCTACGGGGGGGGGGGGAGGGGGGCAATTGCTGCTGACTTCTTTAAATAAAAGACGAAGACCGGTACCCACCCAAGAATCCTGTGGATGGCCCTACTTCCCCGTTATTCTACCTTTTAAAAATCCTTCCTATCCTATAACCCTCATTTCCATAGCTTGTGTAGCAGGATTAAGGTTTGGCCGGCCGTGCGACCGGTAAAAGCCTTCGCGTTAGGGAGAAATCTCCCCCTCCCCCTACCGAGGGTCAGGCCATTGCCGAGCTTGAAAATTAAAACCTAACCCATTTCTAAGGGTATTTTGCAGAAAATATACAAAATAGTTGCTCTGCACCATGTGTGACCTTCGACCATGTGTGTGAATTTTGACACAGACTGCCCAGGTCAGTAGTTCTACGCAAATTGACCTCGAGATGACCTTGAACCTTTTGGGGCCCTCTTAACCCTTGATAACAAAACGTTCAGAATGTTCCTCCCAGCCCCGGGCACTCACTTGAAGCGACGCGTAGTATATATATAAGCTGTTTAGACCCCCCTTTTCAGCATTGTATTGTCACCCAAACCCCCATCACCCAAAAAATGAAGATCACATATTTTGTGAAATTTTACCACTGTCACCCACAGACCTTTTTGGAGGAAAATAAATTTTTACCCAAAGACCTCTATTATTTTTAGAAAAATTTTGCACAAATCTACTCAACTACCCCATTTTGAGGAACATTTTGCTTATTTGCCACTCAGAAAACCCCTTTTTTGGGTATTGGCCATCTCTCACCCAAAGTCCCCTATTTTTTCAGGTTCTCTGTCACCGAATGCCCTTGATTTGGAGTACGAAGCCTACCCAAATCCATTTAATATGTGAGCCCCCCCTCCCCCCAACCCCTTGGTGTCAGACCATATGTCAAAGTATAACGAATGCATAGCAGGACAGACAGACCTGTGTTTATTAAGTATAGACATATGAGGATTTTCGATACGAGTAATTGATAAAATGTCTTCATCAAGCTTCATTTAAGCATGCATGAGGCGCGGTTATTGAAATGCGAATAAATTGAAATGGAGATCTTTATTCGATTAGTGACAAAACTATCAAAATAAACATGATTTTTGTTACCGTATATAGTAATATGAAGCATAAATGTACACGACAAGGGTTTCCCGGATATTTGATTGATGGATAATGATAATATACATAAACACTACAGTACTCTTATATTTGATTAAGGAGTTGCAATAAAATGCTCATCATAAAGTTCAAAATAAACCATTAAACCGAGAAATCGGAACATGAGAGAGCCAAACATCCTGCTAATTGAGCCACATCACAAGTTGCACCAGAGTGGTTGTCCCATGTCAACGCCGCTTAGTCGGTTCCCACGGGCCCCGTTTAAAATCCTGCGCAAAAAATAAGTAGTCACACTGATTGGTCTGGCTAAATGTCTCTTACGCGCATACGGCACGTCGAGAGACAGTGCGAGTATACAGAACCATGTGTTTCGACTAATGTTTGTGGCGAGTACTTCCCGACCTCGGGGGAGCTTGGAGACGTTGTTCCCTACAGATTCGGAGGGTCCACGGATGGGGTTGCAGAGTAGTAGTGTAAAATTTCATTCGCTTAGCATTTTCAATACCGTGGACCCGAGGGAGGGGTCTAGGTATGGCAGCTATCTGCAGGAGTAAAAAAAGAAGGAAAAGCCTTTTCTCTTTTCGGTGAAAAAAACGCGGGAGAAACCAGATCTGCAATGAGTTTTTTGTTTCAACAACTTTTGTTTCTCAGCCGAGAAATATGGCTTAAGATTGAAAAAAAAATTATAAAAACCCGGGCTATCGAGTTTAAAAAAAAAAAACACAGGCATTTGTTTCATTTGCAAAAAAAAGCAGGTTTATCTATTCGAAAGCTGGGAGAAAGAACCTGTTTTTCGATCGAAAAAGTTTTTAAACCTAAAAATGTTTTCATATCGAATTTGGTAAAAGTAGTTTTTTGGTCTACAAAAAAACAGGTTGATCGATTTGAAAAGTAAAACTAGCTAAAGAAACTATTTTTTTTTTAGAGGTTACTCTATGCAATCTATAGCAAAGTATATACACATTAGAAGAGAACATTTTTTTCGTTCGAAAAAAAAAGGTTTATCGGTAAAAAATATTTTGTTAATGAAAAACAAGTTTTTCTTATTAGTGGCCATACCTAGGCATAGATGTGTGGCACAAAACAGCTAGAATAATAACAATTATTTGGATCGTTTTATGATTACATTAGGCCAAAAAAGAAGAGTTTTTTTTGTCTCAACTTCCGGTAGCTCAAAACCGGCCCGAGGGAAATAAAGTTTGTCTCAGCTTGCCGAGTGCACAGGTGTACAAATATACTGCACTTTCTTCCCTCTTTTTTTTTGGGGGGGGGGATGGGGGGGATTGGTCAAGAAAAAATAAAGTTTTAAAAATGCAATAAAAATAAAAAGGAATTTCCAGAGAGCCGGGTATTTCAGACTAAAACAAAACGGATTAGGTAAGCCGAGGAACCTACTATTTTTCTGGGCTATAAGCGCTATGCGTTGATGTCAAAAAGCTATGCGCTACGTTAGACATCTTTTATTGCATTTTTAGACGAAATTGTTATTTTCGGCTGCTTCGTGGCCATTTTATGATCTTGACTACATTGAAAAAAAAAAATAGTTTAAAATATCTTGAAAATATTAAAAACAAATAACTGCATAAAATGTGATTTTTACGCCTAAGCGAGCGGGAAACTGAGATGAACCTTTCTTCTTGGCCTAAAGCTCATATTGGTTTGATGTAGTAGTATAAGCCACGCAGGATGTATCGGGATTGTTTTTTGGGGGGGGGGGATTTGGATGTTGTCGAAAGTGATTATTTTTTTAAGTGTAGATCTTTAGATCATGGGGTTGAACCCGCGGAAAGTGGAGCCCGATTACAAAATGATCGACTTTTTAGAACAAAAAAGAGACTGTATCTTTATCGCTTTTGAATTTCACAAATTTCAAGAACATTTTTGGATACCATAGTTCTCTTAATAATTGACAAAATGATTAAATGTTATATTTTTCTAGTTACAAGGCTAAATTTTACCCAAAAAAATCCTGTTCAAAGTGTTTTGAAATTTGACTCTTTTTGGAGTGAGCCCTGTAAAGTGAAAGTTCACTCTTTTGATTTTAACAGAGTAAGTGATCTCCATCGGATTTCCACTCCATATCAATCATTGGCCTGTGAAAGGGGGTGACCGTTATATATATATATATTTTTTTTTCTTTTGATTGATGCCTTTAACCCAATAACCCCATCTGAAAAAAACACTCATAGCAATTTTAAGTCCGTTTTGATATGAGAGCTAGAAAAGTGATTAGGTAAATAATTGATCATTGTAAAATTAAGATTGGGATGTTTTTCGCTTGAAAACCAAATACCTTTTGAGTAAATGAGAACAATTTGGTAGCTGTGTCACAGACAAATTTTGACAAACTTCCGGTAAATATTAAAATCTGACTGAGGTGGTGGGAAGGGGGGGCTATTAGACATCGTGCCGTGGACCTTTAAACAACACCATTATCGTAAGGAGTAATTCAATGGCGTTAATGGCCTCCACCTACCTTTGGAGTTCAGTGACACCAATCCCATGTTCTACAAAAAAAAAATTCTTGGTGGATTGGAATTTGTAGCGAGCACTAAAAACAATTTACACCACAAATAATGTTCTAATATAGCCACCAAGAAGGGCCCTAGATTAAGTCGAAACGTTGTAGTCTCAGCCTTTTCGTGTAAATCCGCACAATACAAGATAAAGGGAAAACTGGTGCCATTTTGCATTAAAGGACGACCTTAATCATTTTTGTCAACAAATCTTATTTGAATATTTGCTTTTACACGCAAGCCTTAAAAAACAGTTTGTTTTGTGTATCATCAGTAATTTGGTATTTAAAATGAATAATGAGTAGTGTGACACGGGATTAGGTTGCACAATTTGTGGATTGAAACCTCAAGAAATCATCCAGAGTTGTGTGTAAAATTTCTCTTTAAACCATGTAGACGGGTTCACGACCACCTTATTTATGCATTATTTATAACAATTAACATTATTTATGTAAGAGTGTAAATGTTCTCGATGTTAGTAGTAATTAGACTTTTACTATTAAACAAAAATCTTTTGAGCTGAAAATGAGGGTATATATAGTTGCCTCTGCAATACATGGCGAAACGGGGGTGGGGGTCGGGAGTTTGCCATAAGCAGTCTTACTATTATGACAAACTTTATGTTCCTAACATTTGTGAAGAGTCAATATGAAGCGGGTTGTTAAATGCACCGTTGGTCTAGCAGATTATAGGGGTTCCCATGCAACCCCTTAAAAAACTAAATTCTACACATTTTTAGAATCTTTACGAAATCTCCTTAAGAACTATTGATGTTACCGAAATAAAAAAAATGGTCCCAACGGGGGCCAATTGGCGGGCCAATCTGATTATTATTAGAGAGATTAACGTACAAAAAGTGGTTCAATTTAGTTGAAAAAAGTATCTCAAACTGATTCAATTCGCATAAGGAATCAGATGTTCACTATCAGAATATGGGTGAAAATGTAATAAGGTCTTGAAACTTTTGATGGTTCAGTGTACAGAGCCCAAACTTTCGAAATGCATGGATATTGACCAAAATTGGTGTTAAGTGTTGGTGATGAACATGAGCAATCCAGAAAGTATAGTTTGCATATCCTGATGTATAAGTGGTAAAATTCAGTGTAAAGTTACCCTCTTGCCAAATTGGCATTGTTTTGTCTGGGAGAATTTACAGTCTGCTCATCTCTTATACTAAATCATAAAAAAAAATCAAAGAATCCTAAAATCGTGGAAACTGCACAGGTCTAGATTGCTCATGCTCTTATAAAAACAATTTGACACCAATTTTGTCACGATTGTAGCATTTTGAAAGTTTGGCCCCTGTACAATGGACCCAATCAAAGGTTCAATGCCCTTTATCACATTTCACCCATATCTCTAACTAAAAACATCAGAAATATGCCAAAAGTTTAATCCATGCCCATGAGACGGAATCAGTTGAGATTATGTGCAATTAATTTTAATTCATTGGATGATTAATTCTCTAATCCTAGGTGGCCGCCAAAAGGACCCCGTGAGACAATAATTTGACTTTGGTAACATCAAAATTCTTTAAGGATTTCATAAAAGATTCTAAATATAATGTTAGAATCGTTTTAAGGGTGGGGGGTGCATGGGAACCATATAATCTGCTAGAACCCCCCCCCATTCGCCGCAGCCATTGCATACATATATCTGCAGTAAAGAAAAAACATGTTTGTTTTTTCCTATTGGGGCATATATGCCATCACTGCAATAAAAATTATGCTAATGTATTTTTTTTTTTTCAATATACATACTTCGGCTACGCATTTATTGAAATAATAGTTTAGTTAATAAGCAGATTCCTATAATAGGCTTTTTAACACATCACTGTAAACCGTGTTTAGATTTTGTCACAGTTTTTAAGCGCCTAGGCGGCGCGTTCAACAAAACAACAAAATCAAAAAATACTTTTGGTCAACAAGGTGGGTATTTACTTAGACCCATGTCCTAATAAATCACTAAAAAAACATTGAAATTCAGCATCGTTTCTCCATTTCTAAATCAAGCGCAATGAGAACTTCTAACGTGGGACGCCTAAAGGCTTTTTACACTGTTAAGTGGCACAAAGGCATTTAGAAGCTAACACTATCGTGTTTATTGTGTCCTAAAACATGAACGTCGTGCGATGGCGAACCCGACAGTGTTGAGAATTCTAAACACTGATATAAAATCATAAACGCCCATAAACACATGAACCCTTTTTACATGTACAGCAAATTAGACATGTCTCAAAAGTTGAGACCAATAGTGTTTAGATACGTGTGCATGTCACAGAACACATGGAGTACAGTGTTGAAAACAAAAACTGAATATAACTTAATATTCGAACGGAACTCGCATCGCATTTACTGATCATCCTGATACATAGACCTATTCCAAATTCATACGCAATCATGTAAAGGTGACATTGTATTTAAAAGAAAATAGCATTTACTATTTCAGTTAATAGAGCGCACATTAATGGCCGGCTACTTCTATAGATTGAAAGCGCTATACGTTAATATGGCCCCAAACACACACAAATATTTTTCAAATGTACTTCAAATTAGGCTAATGTTATTGAAATTGGTGTTGTCGCAAGGAATTTAATTGTGACATGTTAAGGTGGCTCATCGATTACAACATACAATTGTGTTTTCTGTGGTTTTCTACGGAAAGACCATCACCAACATATCTTGATTCCAAAAAATTTCCTTTGAAAACCGAAACACCATTTTAACGGAGGCAGTAGGCCTATAATTGTGAACAGTATATATACAGATTACTGCATGATATACAAATATTTCCGTTAACCGTAAACAGACATATGACATATAATGCTTGTAGCATTTATGGGATAGCGTTCAGCCAAAATTTTGCAGGGGAAACTGATAAAAAATGCCAAGGTTTTATTAAAAGCAAAAATTCGGCTTGATGGGGACGTGAGTGCTTCTAAGAGGTTCTAAAATTGTTCTCTAGGAACCTTTTGTGGTTCTCAAAATTTTTTTTTAAGAAACACGTTTTGAGGGTTTCCATTCTTGGCATTCCATATAGAGGACAAAAGGTTATAAGGAGCATTTTTGTTTAGTGTTTACGAGTTACTTTACGATGTGTTGGACTGGTTTATTGTTGTTGGCCCTTGGTAGTATATTATTTCTATTCATTCATCATGATGATATAAATAGTTTGGACGAATTGTTTCATGTGAAGGCATCAGTGAAATCCTTTTGAAACTAGAAATTCAGTGTCAGTTCACGAACTTGAAATATTCTATAAACGTTAATCTAATATAAGGCCTACTGTTAATAGATTTAACTATCGTTTTTGTTCTGTGTTTAAAAGTGATGGTTGAAGAAATACATGCATGTACATTTTTTTGAACACATACGGAAACATTAGATCGGTATAGCACAGGACCTTTATCCGGGGATGGGGGATGGAGAGCAAGAGTGGACTTATTTTTTGCAAAAGGTGAATTCTTTTTGTTGGTGTGGGGTTGTGAGATTGGCCAAAGTGCATTTTGCCAATAAAAAACGGCCGATTTTTACCAAAATCTCAGTGAAATCCGTATTTAACTGCTCAATACGATCAAACAGCATGTTATGTCTTGATTACACTGTTTGGGAGTAGTGAATGCTTATTCTTCGCTTCATCTAGCTTGCAAAATGATATTATAGCGAAAACAAAACAGTTGGCTGACAAATTCATCAAACAAACTGTCTTTTCGTTGGTCGGCTTCCCCTATCAGAAACATAAACCTGAAATACACAAATTTGGTGTATATGGGTTTGCGTCACAGCCGAAACCCTTCAATTGTTCAGAGTCAGCACGGCGGACGATCAATTAAGGGAAACCCACTGTGCGGGTGTACGCCTCGCAGATCGGGTAAAAATGCAGATTTTGGGGGTTCATGCCACTCTGAGATAACGAAGAATTTCTCGGCCGACATCCGAAATTCAACCCAACACACTTAAAAATGCTCACCGGTCTTGAAAAATAATATATGCTACCTAGTATTAAGAAAAATGTACAATATAACGTATATTTAAAAGCTTATAAGTAAAAATAGCATCTAAAATCACAAAAATATGTAAAAATCTGAAAATATCGACCTGTTACATACTCATATCAAAGAGAATATGTCAGTTTTCTTACTATTATAGTTTGGTAGATAAATTGGTTAAATTATTAAAAAGAAACGAAATCGATAGCTCTTTAATTGATAAAGTTATAGCTATTTTTCTGTAAATACGTGCATACCTAATTTCGTATGCATATTGTATGCAAATTAGCCTATATCTTTTGTTCTACATGAGCAAATTATTGCCGCTTTTTTTGTTAAATAAGCCTCTTTCCAGGGTCGTCCCGCTTGCCTATTATACAAGAAATATTTACACGAAATTCACAAAATGAGTGGGCTCAGGTGTTATGTGGCAACACAAGGACCAACCCCTCTCTCTAGCCATAATATTCATGATATCTTCTTAAAGTCTGACTCAGAGATTTAGAAATATTACTTTTTTTTGGAATAGTCAACTAGAAATAAAGATAGTAACCTAAAATGCACAATTCCGAAATTTGAGATGAATCGGATTTTTCGTTTTGATGCAGTAAACATTTATGTATAGTCTTACGTCCCATAGGATACTGTGTATAACAAAAATTCCGGATCCGGAATTTTATAACAAAGTTGTGATTTTCTATATGAAGGAATTCGATTTAAGCTTAGCAATTTCACACAGTGATTAGTATATGGACAAGCATTATGTACATGCAAAAAACACATTTTTTTTGGATTTTTTTTTTTTTTTTTTTTAAATCGATAGCTCTTTAATTGATAAAGTTATAGCTATTTTTCTGTAAATACGTGCATACCTAATTTCGTATGCATATTGTATGCAAATTAGCCTATATCTTTTGTTCTACATGAGCAAATTATTGCCGCTTTTTTGTTAAATAAGACTCTTTCCAGAGTGGGCTCAGGTGTTATGTGGCAACACAAGGACCAACCCCTCTCTCTAGCCATAATATTCATGATATCTTCTTAACGCAAAAGATACACCTCGCCCACGCCAACAAACATGGCTGACTCGCACGGTGTTGTTGTCACAATGATGAAAATATCAGTCATAAATTAATTTATACAAATATCTGTATTTTCCTTTGATGCAAAACAAACTTTATTTAACCTTTCATCTGATATGAGTACGTGTAGACTGATCAAAACAAACCAAACTAGAACATATGTGATATGTAACGAACCAACTTTTATTGGAATACCAAAGGATAAAACCAATTTGATGGGGGTATTTCCATTTTTTTTTATTCCTGCCTTGTGATTAAAAATAATCTTCATTTCTCAAAGTAATCAAACATGAAACAAAACTAGGAAAGACAATCAAATAATTACAGAAAATGCAAACTCAAGACTTTCAGCATCAAAGAAATGTAAAAGTCTTAGGAATATCTTACTTAAAATTGAGTAAAGAATATGCCGCGTCTTTGAAGGAAAAGAATCCATTGGCTTAAAGAGGTACACATATCATATGTATTTTGTACCATACATTTATTTAAATTAGTCTACATTTAGCTTCATTAACCCACCAAACAGTAATAACGTTAAGATGCAATTTTCCTCTTGTTCAAACGATATTACTGATTTTAAACAAATTGCTATACTATTTATAGTCTTATTTTGTCACGCTTTGGAAATGTCAATGCAATCAATAGGTGATTGAAACAAAATGTACTTTCAAATAATGAACCTAATTTGTAATAATATTGATCTTTTAACTATATACAACCGATCATGGGATCACTTAATGTAATACCTGAATTCAGTTAAAAATAAACACATTTAAAGTCTATACTAGCTGATTCGAGCTAATAGGGCGCATTCATGAGAAGTCAACAGGTTAAATTGGCCAGACCTGTCCTCCAGAACAACCCAAGCATGCAGAGAATACAAAAGAAGCACCTGCAGAAATATCTGAAATGTTCAGGTGAACTAGGTACAAGTATTGTATTCGCCGCATGATTGGATATTCTGGAGGGCAAACAAAAGTCCATTCACAGCGATTTACCTGCTGTGAAAGGACCCTATACTGGAATAACCTGTACTTGTTAGAGTTATTAGCCTAATAATAAGAGGAGGAGGTACTTTGATGTACGCGTACACAATTTAGTTTTGTATATAAGTATTTTTTTTTTCAAAAGAGCTGCATTGTTAAATGCTAAGTGCGATAAGTGGATCTTGACTGCAGCTCAATTTACGTACTCGATTTGGGCCAAAATTTCCCCATATTCCAGTATGAAATCGAACTGGGTAAAATATACCAAAGGCATTGTCATCATCGCACAAACTGAGCACATTGCATATAAACACTAATTAACTGGAGGTAATATGATCATGGGTCATAAAGCAAAATAAGTTACAGTGTAAAATTCAATCCTCATAATATCTCCTGGTGTCCCTTTAAGGTGTTGTACGACTACCTAATTTCCTATACTCCTAATCGACCAAAGGAGACGTATGCTTAGATGATTTACATAAATCGGCGTGTTTGGATTATTCAATAGGATGTGTGATTCAATGCATTGGTAACATTTCTTAATATGCAAAAAATCCTGATGACGAAAAAATGGGGGCGCGTTTGTCTAGAAATGTCATCATGTCTCTTTGAACGGTGATGTGATTTAAAGTCGAAACACCATCGAAAATAATTTTAAGAACGTAGGACACATGAAGTAGAGTATACTACCATATCCAATTGTAGTCATTTTGCCTGAATGAATTCACTACTGAAGAAAAATATAGTATACGGAGATGATTCTTAGGGGCCCCATTTTAGGTGCCCCGTTTCTTCACGCACACTCCACAACGTCGTCATTAAGGGTGTCAGTTTTAACAATATAGAAAAATCAATAAGGATATTGATGCTCATGCTGTTAATTTAACGTGACTTTTTATGGTTTATGCACTTCACGCACTACTCTCTTGAAATTGGTGTGAAAGTTTCTTGGCTATCACCCTTAAGACGCTTCTCACCTTGTCGTGAAGTCAATTGATTTCTCTTGCATGTTTTACTAACACTTGCAAAATTTCATCAACATGATTAAGGTTATGTTCTTGCAGTTCTTGTATCATGTTGTTGAAAGATCTTATAATGACATCCCCCCCCCGCTTCAGGGGAGAAGTACCAACATGCTAATGTAACGTGAGAATGCTACAGATACTTTATTTTGCCAACCGATAGATAGCTATGGCCTTCCTCATTCCATTGAAATCCATGTGTGTATATATTGAAGTTTATGATTATGATGCCATTGTGACGTCAAAAGGTATGTTGGTACTTATTCGTGATTGTGAATACAATACTCCTTCACAGAGTAACTCTGAAATTATTCACTAATATATCTTTAATTTGGTTTATTCAACGTTGCGTTTATCTAATATATTAATATTATAGATGTGTTTGTCCTCGAAATCGACTGTCTGGTCATTCCCCCGAAAGAAGTTGTGAATCATGTCGTCTCCACAACACAATCCGCTACATTTTGGGCATTTTTGTGCGCTCATTCAACAATCCAAGTTTAAACGTTCATGTTCTACTTGACACGGACAACCTATTAAATGACGTCATGTTGCATGATGTGTGTGCGGTAGAGGTAGAACAAGCGGGGTGTGATCAGAAAGTGAACGGCACCTGTGGTTCAGTTACGAGACGATATCTAAGTATATTAATATTTAAAAACAAAACTACCATTAAATATTGCATGGGGTAGAATATGGGAGATTATTTATAGTGCTTGATACTCTTCTTTATGTCAAAGTTCTTTTTTTTTTTCTCTCTCTCGAAGAATAAAAGAATTATTTTAATAAAATCGGCTGACATCTAACTTATCCATGTAATCAATCGCAAAAAATCCAACTTGGGTTTACTGTTTGTACCAAATGCATGGGAGTTAATGCACCAAAACTATATTGGCCTAAAGCTAAATTACTATCAAAGTATCAACATATTATCAATATTGTAAGATAATTGATATGTTTATTAAAAACGTGTTTTAATACGTTCTAGGGATTAAACCTCGGTGATTTTTGCTTCTGAAACCACAGGATATATCAGTCCATACTAAAAACTAAGTTTTGAAATATGCTTAAACGCATGGCTTAGAGTAGATGCCATTCATGTCAATTTCAATTCCTGTAGCTCAAAGTACAAAAATCGTGGTCTTATGCTCTCAAGTAAAAAGAAAACCATTGGACTCTTTCACATAAAGGAACGTAATTATTGCATCAACGACAAATTGTGGTATGTCCTTCATGTAAGTAGCCACTAAGTTGGTCTGAAGAAATGACTTCCATCAAAGGATGGCGTGGCTTTATATGGAAATAAAACTTTATAATCCTTCAGAAGGAAGTCTTTCTATTACACTATTTCTGGCACCTGCTTACACGAAGAAAAACAAACATTGCACAATTATATAGCTAAGTTCTCATACAGTTTTCGTTTTGTCATTATTGCCTTCACTTTCGCTCCCCAATTGAGCAAAACCATGTCAAATGTTCGGTAACTGTATAGAATACCCCCAAGCCGCTTATAACCAAATGAAAAATAAATACGTTTGTAAATTTTTAAGTGACCTTTAGAGAAAACTTAGTTTAAAGCAGATTACACAAGCCATTCTTTTATTCTTTTAAACCTTCTAAAATATCAATTGTTTGTATTAAACCACAAAATCCATTTCAACACGAAATGTACCATTTGGAAACCAATACTGTTTACTACAACCCATGGAAATGGCCTATAATTCTAGATTAAAAGTAGATTTAAAAAAGACCTAGTGAAAGAGCTGGTGCATCTGTATCCCCGTTGCAACATGTGCATCATCGCAATTTTACTGGACAAACGATTGTGTTCCTTGATAGCAATTCCTTAGGATATTTTGCCAAAATCGACCCCTTTAAGGAGAGAGAGATTGTTATTTAATGAAATTTTGATTTGCATCTTTTCAAATGCGGATACAATTTTTTCTGCTTTAACTTTTTCTGTAATATACAAAATCTTATTTGAATGGATAACATCAGTGTATCAGAGTAATTACTATTACTCCGGTTTGCATGCACGCACAGGTACGTGGCCAAACTTCACCGATTCAAAGAAAGAGAGATTGTTATTTAATGAGATTTTGATTTGCACTTCACAATTAATGTATTTCTTTTCAATATTGAAGCTTTGAAGAAGGGTCAACCAGAAATAAGGTTTAATTTATAGAAATAGTAATAACTATTTTTCTCAGTCTGGAATATCTCTGTTGTAGCAAATAGCTGAATCCAATAGCTAAAAAGCTGCCAAAAAGTGCCCTACATCTTTTTCAAACTTCAATAGCCCAAGTTCACCGGAATTTGTTAAAATAGGTAACAATCACCTATATCGATCAGACTTTCAGACATCAATTTTAGTCAATCTGCAATGGATGAAAACAAATCCCTGCTCCCCTCATCACCCTAATAACTGTTGTGATAAAATAATTTAATGTTCAATCAACGCGCCCTACAAAAAAGGTGTTTCTCAATTTCTTCACCTCGTGATAACAATTATAATTACCAAAATGATGTGTTTCGTTGCAGCTTTAAACATCTAAATTTGGGTTTTAGTCATCCATTGTGTACGTGACATTCGTACATTGTCGTAGAAAGTAGCTAAAAGGATATGTATCCAAATAAATGTGTAACGTTACATTTTAACCTGCCAGGCGTTTAGCAATTACACCACGATGTAGGGCAGACATATCATGAGGCATTTGCAAAACATGTTTCCAACTTTGCACTGCCATACATTCTAATATTAAAGAAATATAATCAGTAATATATAAAAGCTCAAATTTCTATAATAATTCATCTTGCGTACGTTGGGTTCTACCATTTACTAGAATATTAATGCAGCAGACAATGCCCACATAATGCTAAGTAGAGCGCGAGGGCTGTGGTTGGGTAGAAATTTCTTTCAACATACAATGTATAAAAATATTCATAATCATACAATGTATTTGTATTACATCGATTGACACAAGTGTCGTGCGTTTCATTCAAAACAACAACAGCTGCAACAACAACAACAATAATAATAACAAAAATAATAAGCCTCTGGATTAATCTCTTTTTGCATATTGTAACTATGATATCACGACTATTCTAAGAATCGCCCCAAAACTGTTTTGGAATGCAACTGCCAATTAGTTATCTGGAGCATGTTTGTCCTGGTAACGTTGCCCAAATTTGGGTTTATTTGCCAAATTAGTAATTTTCGTGGAATTTTCACAGAAACGTTCCTGGGAAAGTATAGTTCTTTCCAATTGTAATTAAATTTCTTCATGGCTTGTTTCTTGTTTATCTAGATGGACATCATAATAACAATGGGCGTTTAAACTAAAAATGAATTTAAAAGTCTTGAAAATAAATCCAACTGAGTTTTTGCACCTCATAGAGAACTGTAGAGAACTTGTGGTCCAACGATTGAATCAATGTCAAGTAAAGATCGAATGTCAAGATATTATCAATTACATTATATCTTCCTCATGGCGTCACATGTATAGTAATTAAATATACATTTCGTTTTCTATCTTTGAGCAAGAACATGCGATAACAATCAACGCTTTTGCTAAAGTTTTACACAACTACAAATTGTTATCAAAACACAATAAAACATAACAGGTGGTCATAATTGCAATGTTGTCAACAGTCGTGAAAATATTACCGTTAAATGCGACAGCATAGTGTCATGTACTCGGTACAACTACTAATACGTAACTAGAGATAGAAACAGTATCCGACTCTAGCGTACATACAAATACCGACTTCTATTCGTTTATTAAAATTCCGTGAATGTTCTGCACATACACTTCATCCAAAGCCACCTTATAGTTCATGTGGAACTGTATTTTTGTGAAAATATTTTGATATACAATCTTGAAACTAAGGTTTTTCTTAATAAACTTTGTATGAGTATTCTAAAAATCTTTGGTGTCATTTTTTTAAAATGTGTTCTTGGATGTATTCTAGGGGGAAAGGTTTATACAACGGTCAAAATATAAAAGTGGGCAAAATATGTTTTAAAGTATACCATCATATCTAGTACCTTTCAATGATTACAGAAATGTATAGTTTGCCCTACCTGAGGGTTATAGTACAAGAGTTACGAGGCAAAACGGGTTCAAGGTCACACTAGGGTGAAATGTCAGATTCATCGGTTTGTTTTAAAAATTATGCCAAATTGTTCTTCTTAGTGCACAGAAGCCGAAAATATACAGGTCGCGTTGTCAATGACGTTTTGATGATAAGAGGGCAAATATGGCCATGGTTCACAGGGTCTATGGGAGACAACTAGTCATATCTGAAAAACCCTCACTTTGAAAGGTGAAAAACAGAATCTATATACATATACTTCTCTTATTTAGTATAACCCAAAGAACGATTTAAAACCAGTTTCAACAAATTATTGTACTGAAAACAATAGGTCTTAAATATGGCAATCTATACCTTTTTAGAACAGATTGGTATAAATTTAAAAACAATTTAAACACTTTTATTGTTTACCCCTGTACAAATGTTGTCACTTTATAAAACATCCAAGAACACATTTTAAAAAATGATACCCATGATTTTTAGATTCTCCGAGAAATTCTGTATTGGAAAAACATTGGTGTCAAAATTGTATTTGAAAAAAACAAAACATTAATTACATTTCACCATGTACTATAAGGTCGTCATAATAGTGCAGCGTCGCTTAAAGAGACACTGGCACATTTGAAAAATAGTGCGCCCTCAAGATTTTTCAAAATCGATATTTTGCATGGTTGTAAGGCTTTTATATACAAAAGCCCTCACCCGAAATGATTAAGACCAAATCATCTTCCTTATGGGTAACATAATGATTTTATAATTTAACGTCGCCGGCGACGTTAAATTCAGCAGACGACGAAAATGGCGTTTAACACAAGAACACGCACGCCGTATGCATGTTTCCCACGCTATGCACACTGTTTGATCGGTCTATAACCTTTGTGGTTTTAATATCAGTGAGTACGAGTCAAAAATATTCATGTAATATACACATTTGTTGATTAAAGTTATGGAAAACTTAAAAGTTGGCCTACAAATTACCTGGATGTCTTTATCCTCATATCAATGTACCTATCTGTTTTGGGGATGTTATTTTTATGTGTAAAATATATCTCTGTTCTTCCAATGGCCTAGACTATCATTTGAGGGCAAATTGAAGACATCTAATTTTTGTGAAAATGTGCCAGTGCCGCTTTAAGGTTTGGCTTAAACAGAGTACACTGCTTGTGGGACAGCTACGAGGGGCGATTGAAAAGTTCTGAGCCTACGGTAGAAGTATATGAGCTATACATGTAATTCAACTCGAAGATGAGGAAGGCTTGGAGTGGTTATGCTTTAGTTTTTCTATAAAAAAACCAAATCACACTTTGTAAATCAGGCCCTTCCACAACTCTCAAAAATATTTTTTGGGTAAAATTATGAGGATCACCAATCATCAGATTTTCATCAAAAAGCACCTTTCAAGGGGAAATTTATTAATAGGATCCATGGGGAGAGAGGGGGGTCACACGATGAGAGGACGACTTTTTCTGGGATATTGTTAGAAAAATTGTTAGTTCAAATGCGCCAAGGAGAACCAAAATGTTTACTGCCCCATCTTCCATTTTCTTTAAAAAAATGTTATTTTAAAAAAAAAATTGCAATGTGTGATTTGGCGTTGTAAAAAATAATAAAAGCTAGCCACAAAAAAAATTCCACATGTTCATTTAATAAATTAAAATAAAACCACTTGCACATGAAGCGAAATGTTACAGCTTACTTCTTCTATCTTAGGCTCATAACTTTTCAATCGCCCTTGTACATCATGGTCGTATAACACACGCCACACTACGTACTGAAATTGTGCAACAGGGTTAAGTACCATTTCGCATTTTAATCGAGACTAACGTGAGCACCAAGAGACTGCAATAATTCCAAAATGTCCAAAACCGAAAGGGTGTTGAAATTAACTATGGAACTTTAAAGCACATAACAAGTTTACCGTGTTGGCCCAGACGTAATCTATATTCCATACAAAATTCGAACGCATCGCCCTCATCACGATATGGTAGCTTTAAATAGGTCAGATACCTTGCATATTTTACATCCATGAGTGCTATATTCTCGTTTCATATGTTTTATGTTTCTGTTCCATTTTCGTAAGCACTCATCTATACATTTCTTCAAACAAACGTTTGGCATTGCCAAAATTAACATACGATCTCTCAAATGAACTTTCCTCTTACATTCGACTTATTTTTCTTAACTAACACATCTAATTATTTATAAAAATGTTATCATATTTACCAAAAATATTTTTACTACTAAACACAATATTATCAAATGTCTCAACATGCAGATTAATAATAACACTGAAATTGATTACAATTTGCATCGGCATGAAATCCATGGGGTATCAAATTTGAAGACAATGTCTTTTGTACTTGCACTTCCCGTAATAAAAACAGAGAAAATACATGCGTCATTGTATGTATGACAAAGATCGCCATCATAGCTACGGTTTGATATCAGAACCCAAATGAGTGGATCTCCCTTGATACTACAGGATTATTTCAAAACGCAAACATTTCAGAGTTTCTGAATGCGTGCCATTGATTGGTCACAGATTGGCGCCAAAACAAGACATCTTGACTTATGCATTCATAAACTCTGAATGATTCTCTGAAACAATAGTTTTTTTGTTTTGTTTTTATTCCTCTATCCAAAATCGTGTTTTGACTAAACGATTGTATAACATTATACTATTTGGTAATTCCTTCTGCAGTAATTTCAAAAGAAAATTTAATATTATGAGAAATAAAAAGCAACATTACGCCCCAGGTAGTTTTGCTTCTACGTTCCTCCACCAACAGCTGATTTCGTCCTTCTTTTTCTGCTCCTGTCCTGTTGCCATTATAACGACTGACAAAAAATACAAATTGTAAGACTGTGAACCTCAGCGAACCAATGATGATGGTAATCGATGCTTAAGTCACGATGGGACCGTTAAACTTGTATGTTACTCGGCACATTTATATGTCAACTTGTATAGACACGTGGAGGTTACTCTGGGGCGAAATTTAGAAAAGATCTATAAGATATTGGGGACCTTTTGGGAAGTCTCGTACATATACAGGGTGAGTAAAAATGCACCCAGATTGTGCCCAAGATTTTGAATCTTTAGCTAACACATATCTCAACATGCGTATGATCAGCGGAAAGCGTATTTTCTTAGCTTTAATATTTTGCAATAATAATTACAAGTATAGGCCGAGTTACAATCCTTTGATTTTATATTAACGGAATAAGCAGCGATTTGCTGAATCCAAAACATAAAAAAAAATCAAAATTTATATTTGGTATTTTTTATTATTGTCATGGGGTGTACTAACATAACTTGCAGGTAATTGGCTTGAAATCAGTGTATTAAAGATAAGACAGTACATTTTATCCGATTCTGGAATTTTTATACGTGCGAATAAAACTTTCGACTTGAGATCAAAAAAGCCTTTCCCTGTTAATATCCCAGATTTTAAGCGTGATATTTTGCACCATGACCTGTACAGTTTGACCTCAAAACAACCATTATTGATCTTTGTGTATTCTGAACTGGTGTAAACCACAATCAGCTGTTTACTTCAGATTTTAAGATACCATCGCTGTGTGTCCGTTTGCGGGAGACGATATGACAGCTTTCGTAAAATACTTCATTTTTTCACTATTTGGTGTGTTTTTCCTACATTAAAGTATTTAAATGGAATTGTACACACTAAACCCTGATTTATAAGCAAAAAAAATGCACTTTCACATTTTTTATTCTCTCGAGTCACTCGAAATAGTCAAAATACTTGAAAGTTGCAAGAACAGCTTGAAAGTGAAGGGTGAGTCTCTAGAATTCTTGTAAGTTATTCTTTTGCAACTGAAAAAAATGACAGAAAAGGAAGAAAAAAGTTGCCTTGAAAGATATGAATCTCAACTCAATTACTCGTTGCACTAAGTGTCCGTACGGACAGTAATGACTAAAATATCTGATTCTGTTTTTATTAGGTTGCTTTCAGTCTAAGCACTTGCAGCATATGTTATGATACCTATTCATGTTACAGACATACAAAAATATGATTTTTGATTAGTTTTTTTTTTCGATTGTCTGATTGAGCCAATCACTGATAGTGCCTTTAAGCGCCTGTTTATGTTAAAAACAGTGATAACTATACGACGTTGAACTCCCTCAAAGAGCCAAATTAACCGTTGCAGAAATTGAAAAAAATTCGCTAAAAGGCGAGTAAAACTTCCAACGTGTCCTTTAAGAAGGGATAATGTAGATGATTTTATCAAAAAACAAGATTTGCTTACCAACGTGATCAACATGCATGATTTTGCATTAATTTTGAATTACATTACAAAATGTGTTTCACAAACAACCTGCATGTAACACAGTACTTATGCAATTTTCAACTCTTGTTTAAAAACGTTCAAATAAAAAAAGATGTTATTACATATTGGTCCAAACTCCTGTCATTTAATTAATTTAATTAAGGAAAGTAAGAACGTTGCAAGTTACTAGAATACACGTATTACACTACATTGAAGTTGATTAATAACATTGTCAGAACATACTTCGACATAGATTTTGTTTGATCACAATTTGTACTGAGCATCTAATGAAAGCGTGCCAAGAATTATTGAGCATGTATTACAGTACATCAGCCAGGTGTTTGTGGGATATGAGATATCTTGCACTTTTTTACTGCCTTAAAGCCGTCCTCGTGTCATTGCACATTACATAATCTTGGCTTAATGACCGGAGGAAAGTATGAGAAAATGATTACCCGGAAGTTTTTTACGAAAGCTTTTGGCATTTTAGCCCACCGGAGCAAAGTTCACTTGGGGTAACACCCCCCCCCGGTTAGACGAGGGTTAAGATAAAAAAAAATGCATGATAACATTAGTGACCATGAAGAAGATTCTGTTGAAATCTGAAATCCAAATGGGGCATTTTGCATGAAAAAAATCACTCCTGTTCATATTGCTTCACCTGCTTCGAAGACAAGGGTGAAATTTCAGGTGAAGTTTGGAAGGAGCTGCATTGCATATCATCATACCAGTAACAAAACAAAATTAAGACTTCTAACGTTCTTTAATACTGAGAAAAAGATGATTACAACCAAACTTTTGATCAAATGCATTGTATTTAAATGAGTTGTACATTGCTCAAAAGTGGCACAAAAGTGATTTGAACTCACTGCAGTTAATTGAGTGTATCTCAAGATTGCCAAAAGCAAATGAGATGAAATAAAGAGCATTGAAAAGCACGGTTCTTACTTTTTACTCATAAACTGGTATCATTCTTAAGTACCCTCGATTTTGTATTTAAAAATATTTCTCTGATTGTACCATTTTAGACAGGCTGCACTATTGTGCTGCAACACAAATATGGTTTTACGTAGCTAGGTCTCTGTACAACCCTCTTGATCAGGTTCCTAAATAATATTTTCCTTTATGTGTTCCGTGATCCTAGGGCCTTCATTTTTTGTTTGTTTATGGTTCATTAGATATCCTCAAGAAAAGGTCATTTCCAAAATTTCAGTTGACTCTGAGTTGCATGTTGATGTTGTGAAGGAATGCTCGTATCATGCTGCCCAATATTCCATTTTATTGTAATTTCTATTCGTATACAGAGAGAAAATGCACGTAGATATAAAAATATACAAAATCTAAATTTTTTGAAGGTAAGTCGGGGGAAGGAGCGAGGCTGTAGATCACGAAATTCCTCTTTAAAATATGCCAACCGACCGGACAATGTCTCATTAATTTTCCAGATCTTTCTAAGGCTTCCATATTGTAAATGCCTTCTTGAACTCTCCCTCTCGTAAAAAGTAAGTGACAATCAAATATTTTCAGATGTTGTTTGTCGCTAATCAAACTTCTGTGTATAATTTGACTTGATTCACTAAATTTAGCATATCGGATTCAGAAAAAAAATGTTTCCAATTATTTTGCAAAGGCCTAAGGGGGCGAAATTCAATATGGCCTCCAAAATGTCACTTTTAATAAAGGTCCAGTTTTTTATATGATATTTTCCCCTTCACATGGAAGTATATCTCCCAAAACATCTGATTACAAAATGAGTTCAATCCGTCCAGCAGTTTTGAATTTTAGAAGTATAAACGTGTATTACATTGGCCTATATGGAGGATTTATATATGTCTGTTAATTAATGTGGTCGACAACATTCGGAGACGTTTTTCTTCGTAACATGAAAGCAAACATTTGCTAGTCCTTAAATTCCACTTGAATAATGAGAAATGTGAGCTTTCGTCTGATATCAAAATTCCAATTTGGAAAGTAAAGTGTGTGTGTGGGTGGGGGTGGGGTGGGGGTTGTCGATCGGGTTTCCCACTTTTAAGATGGTAAGTTCATATTTCACATAAGTGTGCTGTCAGAGGTACTTTCTGGTCCCCATTTTGTATTTCAAGATGGCTGCCACCCATGAATCACAAATATTACTGTTGGCATTTACAGCGATAGTATTTGGTCTGGAAGGATCCTTCTGTTTATCCCCAGATCATCCACGTGTGGTATCATTTGGTTTTGGGAGGCCCATGAGATTGATGTTGTACCTGTTGCAAAAAATAGATTCACCATTTCTAGAAGGTACGTGAAACATTTGGTAAAGTAAATGAAATGGCCCTGTTTATACTTAGACTATTGAAAACAATATTATGGAAAAATAATCTTATCTTGAAATAGCTAGACATCCTAATGATGTGAAATCAAGTGAAAATATGCTTTTAACAAAACGTCTGTACGGAAATACATGTAAAGATGAATGATTAATGTTGCATGACTTTTGATAGTTCAATTTCCCCATGAATATAGCATATCCGTATATTCTTTATACCTTTATATGTATTCTGTCTCCAAGGTTCAGCCTAGACGATTTATTCCATAGTTTATCTTTTAATAGAACATCAAGGATCGCCTCGGTCATTATATGATCGTTATAAGATCCATTTTGTCCATTTCAACGAATTGATGAGCTCTCGCTGAACAGCTTGTTCACTTGCGGTTTATACTCTTCTAGTATTATGATTAAGTGATACTTTTCCTGTTGATTATCGTTTCTTTGGTTGTTTATATTTTGCCTTATTTGTCTCTAGGATATCTTGTTTGTGTTATCATTGTTTCGCGCTTTATTTACTTTTGGCTAAAATTAAACATGAACAAAAGTCTCTTCCGGTCGTCTATGATGTATAAGAGAGTTGCCAATTAAAATATTTTTTGATGGCTTCATCTTCTATTCAAGACCAAATTCCCAGTATTGCATAGGCTATCACCAACCCTCCTTCCATATATCCCTAATGTCAATCCGACAATTGCCGCAAAAAGTGAGGTAGCGTTATTTTTTTTTGTCAGATCTAGAAATTTTTTTGTCAGGTGGGTTTTGAAAGTTAAAGTGACGTTAGGGATATAGATTGGCCATTGTACCTCTCTTTAATTTGATATCCTATTTTTAGTATACTTTTCTGTTCTTTATGTTCGTCCTGTCTTCTTTCTTCGGTCTTGCTGTTCCTCGTCTACGTTTCCATAACATCATATCTGTATATTAATTTATTTAAAAAATAGAGTGTTAATTCTCTGTGGCACGTATTAGTATTATGTACTTGTAATTTCTTATTTGACATTTTATTTGATTACCAGCAAACATGTTTGTACCTGCAGTGAATTTCAACAATGAATGACAAATTACCCATTATCATCAGTAAACATAGAAATCAGGTCACTTTGTTTACATTCATTTGTCTCGCCCTTTATATCGTAAAGTCAATAGCATTTGCGCGTCATTCGACATGACGTTGCTCAATTAGTGTTTTTTTTTTTTTAGAAAAACAACTCAGTGCAGTAATATAGTATTTGGTGCATATTACATTGAGTGTTTGCAATTAACAAGGAAATGCATATGAGGTATGTTTTCTGGCGCCTAAGCGCCGAATCAGTATCATTATTGGAATAGATTTCAGATTTCTTTGCTATTATTTTGGCATCTATTGTTTTTTAATTATTAAGAAGCGGGGCATCTGGATTTGATATTTACACATTCCGCAGCATGCGTCTCACACGCATGCGAATTCTTCATCATGGCTTCTTGGAAGTACCTGCATAGTAGCTACAGAGTGAAACTGGTGTAGGCAGAAGATATAGTCCCCCGAACTCAAAGTCCGTCTACAATGGTGAACAATAGGACAATCGATTCAGTTGACTCTTCACGCAACATTAGTTTCACGCTTTATTCCGTTGTCGTCTATGGAGCCCGGACTATGAATCCTGCCGGACCACATCTAATTTCACACCGGTCTATGCTACAAAACCGGGTCTTTACTTACTTTTGCACGAAAAAACGGGCTTTATTCACTTAGAAACAAACCCAAGGGTTTTACTCACGCAGACACCCGTAATAATTTTGCCAAGCTGAAAGAACAACTTCTTTGAAATCTTACATTTTCACACTGATTTGGGAGTCAACATGAAGAAAATTAAATGTTGATCAGACAAGAGATGGTCCTTAAAATTTTAGGGACAACCGACGAGCAAATAATAACATAATTTGCATATGAAAACAATCATAGACTGAGGGTTAATGTTTTTATGTGGCGATACCAGCTTAAGTGCCATAAAAATACTACTCTGGAATATATGTTTGGATGTATGTTCCATGCATTCAATACATGCTTGCAGGGAAATGTTTTGGAATGTGTCTTTAAGTACATAAATGTGAGAATGTGAGGCGATGCGTGACTCCACCGAATAAGATAATGTATGATTTAACTCGACATTGATGTCTTGAAACAAGTATAATATTTGTTCATTAATTGAATGTGGTTGCTTCTTAGCAATTAAGTCCTACAACAATTCTAGGAAACTATTCTGTTTGTCAATATTCTATTCTATGTATACAACTTTAATTCCACACTTGAAAGACACGAGACTGCTTTTGAAAATGAGATTCTTCAATATTCAGTTGTGTTTTAGTATCTAATATCAAAAGCTATGGACTTATTTGGCAAAACACATTTAAAAATAACATTTATGATATCAACATAAAAACATTGGTGCTAGGAGCCGTTCAGTGGCAATAACATTAATTGAAGAATAATACACTTCATAATAAAACTCATATAAATACAAAATGCCTATCTGTACAATATATTATATTTCGAAGAAGCTAATGGTATTTACAGGACGATCCTAAAAGTCAAATAAATCTGTAAAATAAGAACGGTTATACAAGAGATATTTACACGAAATGTACAAAATGAGTGGGCTCAGGTGTTATATGACAACACAAGGACCTGTCCCTCTCTTTCTCTAGCCATAATATTCATGATATCTTCTTAATGCAAGAGATACAACCCGCCCACGCCAACAAACATGGCTGACTCGCACGGTATTGTTGTCACAATGATGAAAAAATCGGTCATAAATTAATTTATTACAAATATCTGTATTTTCCTTTGATGCAAAACAAACTTTATTTAACCTTTCATCTGATATGAGTACGTGTAGGTTGATCAAAGCAAACCAAAATAGAATAGATGTGATATGTGATGAACATTCCCATTTTTTATTCCTGCCTTGTAAGATTAAAAATAAGCTTCATTCTCAAAATAATCAAACATGAAAAAAAAATAGGAAAGACAAGCAATAATTACAGAAAATACAAACTCAAAAGTTCAGCATCAAAGACATGTAAGAGTCTTAAGAATACCTTACATAAATGAGTAAACAAAATGCCACGTTTAAAAAGAAACGAATCCCTTTGGATTCTATGGATTAAAGAGGTACTTATATCAAATGCATTTAGTACCATACATTAAGTTAAACTAGACTAAACTATATACAACTGGTCATGGGATCACTTAATGTAAATGCCTGAATTCAGTTAAAAATAAATCCATTTATATTTTGTTTATAAACCTGGAACAAGCAGATCAGAGCTAATAGGGCGCTTTCATGGGAGGTCCACAGGTTAAATTGGCCAGACATGTCCTCCAGAACAACCCAAGCATGCAGAGAGTACAATAGAACCACCTGCAGAAATATCTGGAATGTTCAGGTGAACTAGGTACAAGTACTGTATTCGCCGCATGCCTGGACGATCTGGGGGGCAAACAAAAGTCCATTCAACACAATTTACCAGCTGTGAAAGGATCTTATACTGGAATAACCTGTATTTGTTAGAGTTATTAGCCTAATAATAAGAGGAGGAGGTACTTTGATGTACGCGTACACAATTTAGTTTTGTATGTAAGTACTTTTTTTTTCAAAAGAGCTGCATTGTTAAATGCTAAAGTGCGATAAGTGGATCTTGACTGCAGCTCAATTTACGCACTCGATTTGGTCCAAAATGTCCTAAATTTGGTCCTAAATATGACTTTCCTTTGACATTTGAAAAAAAAAACTCTCACAAAAATAAGACCTGCCTCAGAAGTTATCATTCTTTGTGACTTTAATATTTGCATGTTAAAGGCTTCGGCACTATCCAAAAAGTATCTCGACTTACTGAATCTGTTTGGTCTAAAGAACCTTATTAGTGAACCTACTCGTATTACGAGTTCTACTATTCCGCTATTAGCCATATTTTATGTAATATTTCTGATAAAATCTCTCAGTCTGGTACAATTGATATTGGCCTAAGTGACCATCTGCTAATACGTTGTACGCGTAAGGTGGTCAAAAAGCAATTCAAAAAGCATAATGAGATCGTTAAAAATACAGTGTGGAGGAGTTTGTAAAACATCTTAATGAGGTTGACTGGACCCAGATTTATGGTATGGTCAATGTGGACGAGGCTTGGACCACGTTTAAGAATCTTTTGATTACAGTCATTTAAACAATAACTCCTGTTAAGCAAGTTCGAATCAAACAAAGGTCTGAACCTTGGCTCACCTCCAACATACTTCTTCTAATCAAAGAAAGAGATCAGTTGTTATCTAGGTTCAAAAAGAATCGTCAGAACCCAGATTTGTACAAACAATATTATGAAGTTAGGAATCAAGTTCAACGGGAGGTTAAAAAAGCGAAATCTAGTTATCTTCTGAACAAAATCGAAAAAATAATAATAATCCAAAAAGCTTTGGCAATGCCTAAAAGATATTGGCTACAGTACAAAAGTTTAGGACTGTGCAAATATTGTTCTCAATATTCATGGTCAATTTTGCTTTGACCTGAAAAACATTGCTAGCTAGTTCAATGATTTTTTTTTTTTACAAATGTGGCTTCATCTCTTGTTAACAAACTCCCTCCTTGTAAACATTTATTTAGTACCAACTCTCTACAGATCAAAAAATATCAAAAAACAGTTTAAACTTGCTTCAGTTGATGAGGACTTTATTTTTAAAGAACTCGGTAAATTGGATGTAACTAAGAGCACTGGTCTGGATGGAATTCCCGCTAAATTTCTCAGAGATGGTGCAGGAATTCTAAAAGCCCCTATTATATATCTGATTAATTTATCGATATCTAGTGGTTCTGTACCTAGAGAGTTTAAGATGGCAAAAGTTACTCCTTTACATAAAAAAGCCGTGCTGAAGTGGGGAATTATAGACCCGTCAGCATTTTTTTGTATTATGTCTAAAATTCTAGAAAAAAGCGGTACACGTTCACCTTGAAAAATACCTGATGGATAATAATTTGATCTACGAATTCCAATCCGAATTTAGAAGTTCCTTCTCTACTGACTCATGCCTCACCCATTTAACTGATCATATCAAAACTTTTAAAGTCTTATTTACCGGAATGATCATGCTTGATCTCCAAAAAGCATTTGATACTGTCAACCATACCATTCTTTGTAATAACTAAAAGTAATATGGGCTTGAGTCAGTGGAGTGGTTAAAATCATATCTCACTAACCGAAAACAAATTGTTCAAGTCAATGGCATCAATTCTCAACCACTCGATATTGCTTGTGGAGTGCCCCAGGGCAGTGTTCTGGGCCATTTACTGTTTTTGTGCTACATCAACGATATGTCAATCAGTGTTGATCAAGATTGCAAATTATTACTTTATGCTCATGATAGCGCAATCTTTTTCCCCGTCGTGATCCACGGTTTATCGCAAGTAAGCTTGGGAAGGTTTTGGATTCATGTCAAAATTGGCTGGCTGACAACAAGTTGTCACTCCATATAGGAAAAACGGAATGTATTTTTTTTCTACTAAAAACAAACTTAAGAATGTGAATGATTTCCATATCATATCCAATGACCATGTCATTTCATCGCGGGATTCTGTAAAATATCTTGGTTTAAATATTGATCAATATGTCTCAGGTGAAGCTTTTGCAAAAGGTGTTATTCAAAATACCAATTCACGATTAAATTTCCTTTACCGACAAGCTAAATGTCTTAGTGAGCAAAGTCGTAAAATCCTTTGTTCAGCTCTCCTGCAATGTCACTTTGATTATGCTGCTTCAGCATGGTATTGTGGCATTACTCATGAACTGAAATCAAAACTCCAGGTGTGTCAGAACAAAATTGTCAGGTTCATAAAAAAATGGTAGCCTCGGGCCCACATTGGTACAAAAGAACTTTCAAGTGTAGGTTATTTAAATGTAAATCGGGTGGTATTTTTGAGGTTGAAACATTATTTCAAAATTTACTACAACTCTAATGCTCCTTACATGAGTGAGCGTTTTACAACAATTTCCAATTCCCACAGCTACAATACCAGGAGAAGCAGCCATATTGTTTTCTTCCTAGAGTGAAAGACAAAAGCTCTTCCATCTTTTATTATAATGCAATTAAAAATTGGAACGCCGTCCCTGATAGCATAAAAACATACAAAGTAATTCTGTTTTTAAATCCTTAGTCAAAAATTATCTCAAAGCCAAGGCCCTGGCTGATGAGGCAAATCAATTTGTGATTTAATTCAAAACTATTTTTCATCACTCATCACCTCCCATCCAGATTAGTTTTTAGGATCTATTTAATTTTTCTTTTGAAATATTAAATCTATTATTTTATTCTTTTGTAGCAGAACTACTTCTGCCAGTGTCCCATGTACTTGTTTAACTAAATTATTTTGATGTTTTTATCCATAAATGTAGTAAGTCCAGTATTTGTTATTTTGGTCCGTCCATGTGTTTCACTGTAAGGACCCCATTGGAAATAAGCTGGTTAGTAGTCGGCTTTATGGGTTATCCTGGCGTTCAATAATTCAGTATCTTTGTAACTTTTAATGTTTATATTTTTGTAATTGATAATGTGCAATTTATGTATATATTTTATATTTCTGATGTATGAATATGAATGCCAAATAAAATCAATCAATCAGTCCACATATTCCAGTATGAACTCGAACTGTGAAAAAATATACCAAAAGCATTGTCATCATCACACAAACTGAGCACATTGCATATGAACACTAATCAACTGGTGGTAATATATATGACCATGGGTCATAAAGTAAAATAAGTTACAGTGTAAAATTCTATCCTCATAATATCTCCTGGTGTCCCCTTAAGGTGTTGTACGACTACCTAATTTCCTTTACTCCTAATTGACCAAAGAGACGTATGCTTAGCTTTTTAACATAAATCGGCGTTTTTACATTATTCACTTGGATGTGTGATTCAATGCTTTGGTAACATTTCTTAATATGCAAAAACTCCTGATGACGAAATGTCATCATGTCTCTTTTAACGGTGATGTAGTTTAAATTCGAAACACCATCGGAAATAATTTGCCTGAATGACTTCACTATTGAAGAAAAAATATAGTATACGGAGATGATTCTTAGGGGCCCCATTTTAGGTGTCCCGTTTCTTCGCGCACACTCCACTACGTCGTCATTAAGGGTGTCAGTTTTAAAGACACTATCAGTGATTTGCTAAATCAGAAAATCTAAAAAATCATCATAAATCAGATTTTTGCATGTATGTAACAAGTACAGGTATCCTAACATACCCTGCAAATGGTAAGACCAGAAGCAACCTAATAAGGACAGAATCGGAACTTTTAGTCATTACTGTCCGTTCGGACACTTACTACTACACGTAATTGAATGGGGGAATCGTATCTTGGAACACTGCCGTTTTCTTCCTTTTCTGTCAATTCTTCAGTTGGAAAAGGTAACTTATGAGATTTCTACAGACTTATCCTTCACTTTGAAGCTATTCTTGCAAATTTCAAGTATTTTTTCAAATCACTGATAGTGTCTTTAACAATATAGAAAAATCAATAAGGATATTGATGTTCTTGCTGTTAATTTAATGTGACTTTTTATGGTTCTTGCACTTCACGCACTACTCTCTTGAAATCGGTGTGAAAGTTTCTTGGCTATCATCCTTAAGACGCTTCTCACCTTGTCGTGAAGTAAATTGATTTCTCTTGCATGTTTTTGCTAACACTTGCAATGTTTCATCAACATGATTAAGGTTATGTTCTTGCAGTTCTTGAATCATGTTGTTGAAAGATCTTATAATGACACCCCCCCCCCCCGCTTTAGGGGAGAAGTACCAACATGCTAATGTAACGTGAGAATGCTACAGATACTTTATTTTGCCAACCGATAGATAGCTATGGTCTTCCTCATTCCATTGAAATCCGTGTGTGTATATATTGAAGTTTATGATTATGATGCCATTGTGACTTCAAAAGGTATGTTGGTACTTATTCGTGATTGTGAATAGAATACTCCTTCACAGAGTAACTCTGAAATTATTCACTAATATATCTTTAATTTGGTTTATTCAACGTAGCGTTTATCTAAAATATTAATATTATAGATGTGTTTGTCCTCGAAATCGACTGTCTGGTCATTCCCCCGAAAGAAGTTGTGAATCATGTCGTCTCCACAACACAATCCGCTACATTTTGGGCATTTTTGTGCGCTCATCCAACAATCCAAGTTTAAACGTTCATGTTCTACTTGACACGGACAACCTATTAAATGACGTCATGTTGCATGATGTGTGTGCGGTAGGGGTAGAACAAGCGGGGTGTGATCATAAAGTGAACGCCACCTGTGGGTCAGTTACGAGACGATATCTAAATACATGTATATGAATATTTAAAAACAAAATTACCATTAAATATTGCATGGGGTAGAATATGGGAGATTATTTATAGTGCTTGATACTCTTCTTTATGTCAAAGTTCTTTTTTTTCTCTCTCTCGAAGAATAAAACAAATTATTTTAATAAAATCGGCTGACATCTAACTTATCCATGTAATCAATCGTGAAAATCCAACTTAGGATTTAATTGTTTGTAACAAATGCATCGGAGTTAATGCACGCAAAACTATATTTGCCTAACGCTAAATGACTATCAAAGTATCAACATCTTATCAATATTGTAAGATAATTGATATGTTTATTAAAAACGTGGTTTAATACGTTGTAGGGATCAAACCTCGGTGATTTTTGTTTCTGAAACCACAGGATATGTCAGTCCATACTAAAAACTAAGTTTTGAAAAATGCTTAAAGTCTGACTCAGAGATTTCGAAATATTATTTTTTTGTGTAATAATGAAAAATAGTTAACTAGAACTAAAGATAGTAACCTAAAATGCACAATTCCGAAATTTGAGATGAATCGGATTTTTTCGTTTTGATGCAGTAAACATTTATGTGTAGTATTACGTCCCATAGGATACTGTGTATAACAAAATTCCGGATCCGGAATTTTATAACAAAGTTGTGATTTTCTATATGAATGAATTCGATTTAAGCTTAGCAATTTCACACAGTGATAAGTATATGGACAAGCATTATGTACATGCAAAAAACACGATTTTTTTGGAAATTGAGGGCGCCCTCCTCAGGAAATCTCAGAGTCGGCCTTTAAACGAATGGCTTAGAGTAGATGCCATTCATGTCAATTTCAATTCCTGTAGCTGAAAGTACAAACATCGTGGTCTTATGCTCTCAGGTAAAAAGAAAACCATTGGACTCTTTCACATAAATGACCGTCAAATTGTGGTATGTCCTTCATGTAAGTAGCCACTAAGTTGGTCTGAAGTAATGACTTCCATCGAAGGATGGCGTGGCTTATGGAATAAAACTCTGTAATCCTTCAGAAGGAAGTATTACCATTATACTATTTCTGGCACCTGCTTACACGAAGAAAAACAGACATTGAACAAATCTATAGCTAAGTTCCCAAACAGTTTCGTTTTTTCATTATTGCCTTCACTTTTGCTCCCCAATTGAGCAAAACCACGTCAATGTTCTGTAACTGTATAGAATACCCCAGCCGCTTATAAGCAAGTGAAAAAATATACGTTTGTAAATTTTTAAAGTGACCTTTAGAGAAAACTGTTAGTTTAAAGCAGATTGCACAAGCCATTCTTTTATTCCTTTAAACCTTCTTAAAGACCAATTGTTTGTGTTAAACCACAAAATTCATTTCAACACGAAATATACTATTAGGAAAGCAATACTGCTTACTACAACCCTTGCAAATGGCCCATAATTCTATAAATTAAATGTAAATTAACAAAAAAAAAAAGACCTAGTGAAAGGCAGATGCATCTGAATCCTCCGTTGTAACATGTACATCATCGCAATTTTTTTTCTGGACAAACGTTGTTCATATTCCTTGATAACAATTCACTATGATTATTTTGCCAAATTTGACCCCTGTTAGAAGAGATAGAAAGAGAGAGAGATTGTTATTTAATGAAATTTTGCATCTTTTCAAAATGCGGATACATTTTTGTCTGCTTTAACTTTTTCTGTAATATACAAAATCTTATTTGAATAAATAACATCGGTGTATTAAAGTAATTAATATTACTCCGTTTGCAGGCACGCACAAGTACGTAGCCAAACTTCAACGCTTTAAAGAAAGAGAGATTGTTATTTCATGAATTTTTTCTTTTTCTGTATTATGCAAAATCATATTTGAGTGGATAAAATCAGTGTATTAAAGTAATTAATATTACTTCGGTTTTCCATAAATTCGCACCAACAAAAGAAGATCTTCAAAAGCTGAAACTCCCCACGACTTCGTTAAAATGAATTAACCGCGTTTTGAGAATATGAAAAATAACCACGTTGTGCATTTTTAGGTCACCCTGTTAAGCTTTGAAGAAATGGTCAACCAAAAATTAGGTTATAGAAATAGTAATAAGGTTTCCTGTAGTTTAACTTTTATTTTTCCTTGTCTGGAATAGTTTTAATCTGTGGGTGGCCAATGGCAAAATCCAATAGCTAAAAACCTGCCAAAAAGTGCCCTACATCTGCTTCAAACTTCAATAGCCTAAATTCACCGGATATTGTTAAAATAGGACTACAATCACCTATATCGATCCTACTTTGAGACATCAATTTCAGTCAATCAGCAAGGGATGAAAACAATTCCCTACTCCCCTCATCACCCTAATAGCTGTTGTGTTAAACTAATTCAATGTTCAATCAACCCGCCCTACAAAAAAGTGTTTCTCAATTTCTTCACCTTATGATAACAATTATAATGACCCAATTGATGTGTTTCGTTGCAGCTTTAAACGTCTAAATTTGGGTTTTCGTCATCCATTATGACATTCGTACATAGTCGTAAGAAGTAGCTAAAAGGATATGTACCCAAATAAATGTGTAACGTTACATGCTAACCTGCCAGGCGTTTTGCAATTATACCACGATGTAGGGCAGACATATCATGAGGCATATTTGCAACCCGTTTCCAACTTTGCACTGCCATACATTCTGATATTAAAGAAATATAAAAAAAACGGTTAAATTTCTATAATAATTCCTCTTGCGTACGTTGGGTTCTACCATTTACTAGAACATAAATGCAGCAGACAATGCCCACATAATGCTAAGTAGAGCGCGAGGGCTGAGGTTGGGTAGAAATTTCTTTCAACATACAATGTATAAAAACATTCATCATCATACAATGTATTTGTATTACATTGATTGACACAACGTGTTATGCGTTTCATTCAAAACAACAACAGCTGCAACAATAACAACAATAATAACAAAAATAATAAGCCTCTGGATTAATCTCTCTCCCCAATTAAGCAAAACTCCGTCAAATGTAGAGAGTACCTCCGCCCACCCACCCACACAAAAAATTGAACTGAGGGGGGGGGGGGGGCAGAACAACATATACCTGACAAAGTGGGGCTAGGAACGAGTTGTTACACTTGAAAAGATCATTGACTATAGTGATGGTCAGAATAGATCCGCCTTTACTACCGGGGCTTCCAACCCAAAACCTTCCCAATTCTTTGGTACGTCTGTACGACGCTTACAATTCAAAAGCCGTGCTTAATCTGCACAGTTAGGTGAACTCAAGCATGACCGACCCCCCCCTATGGCTGCCAGTGATTAGGTTTTGGAATGTGCAATATGGGATTGGGTATTTGAGTTACGAGGTTTAAAAAAACCTGTTGCATGCACATGCAGATGCGGTAATGCAGTGAGAGTGCCCATGCCCAGCTGTGTTCAGGAATGTGACCGATATCGATCGCAGGGAACTTTGAGCCTATGCGGTCACATTCCTTAACACAGCTGGGCATGGCACTCATACTGCATTACAGCATCTGCATGTGCTTGCACCCAATTTGATAAACCTCGTAACTGAGAAAATGAGTTGGCTTACGCAGTAATGTCGGTTTATTCCTCCGGATAGGATTGCACAGAACTAGTCTAGTTTCAAGACTTCATAAAGGGGGATTTTATTATCGAGAGAGCTTTATTCCGTCAGGCATATAATCCCTCATTGAAGTCTTCCCACAAGACTAGGTTGATACAGTATGACATGTATTGTCACTATGATATCACGACTATTGTTAGACTCGCCCCAAAACTGTTTTTGGAATGCAACTGCCAATTAGTTATCTGGAGCATGTTTGTCCTGGTAACGTTGCCTAAATTTGGGTTTATTTACCAAATTATTACTTTATATGTTAGTTAACACAGGCTTAATATTTAAGGTAGCATGTAGCAACTTTTCGTGGAATTTTCACGGAAACGTTCCTGGGAAAGTATAGTTCTTTCCAATTGTAATTACGTTTCTTCATGGCTTGTTTCTTGTTTACCTAGATGGACATCATAATAACAATGGCTGTTTAAACTAATATGAATTTAAAAGTCTTGAAAATAAATCAAACTGAGTTTTTGCACCTCATAGAGAACTGTAGAGAACTTGTGGTCCAACGATTGAATCAATGTCAAGTAAAGATCGAATGTCAAGATATTACCAATTACATTATATCTTCCTCATGGCGTCACATGTATAGTCATTAAATATACATTTCGTTTTCTTTCTTTGAGCAAGAGCAGGCGATAACAATCAACGCCTTTGCTAAAGTTTTACACAATTACAAATTGTTATCATAACACAATAAAAAGCATAACAGGTGGTCATAATTACCCTGTTTTGCAATCTCACTCGTAGGCTATATTACAATGTTGTCAACAGTCGTGAAAACATTACCGTTAAATGTGACAGCATAGTGTCATGTACTCGGTAAAACTACTAATACGTAACTAGAGATAGAAACAGTATCCGACTCTAGTGTAGATACAAATACAAACTTCTATTGTTTATTAAAATTCCGTGAATGTTCTGCACATACACTTCATCCAAAGCCACCTTATAGTGCATGTGAAACTGTATTTTTGTGAAAATTTGATATACAATCTTGCAACCAAGGTTTTTCTTTATGAGGATTCCAAAAATCACGGGTGTCATTGTTTTAATGTGCTCTTGGATGTATTCTAGGGGGCAAGGTTTATACAGGGGTAAAAATATAAAGGGGGAAAATGTGTTTTAAAGTATGCCATCATGTCCAGTACCTTTCAATGGTTACAGAAATGTATAGTTTGCCCTACCTGAGGGTTATAGTACAAGAGTTACAAGGCAAAACGAGTTCAAGGTCCCACTGGGGATAAAATGTCAGATTCATCGGATTGTTTTAAAAAAATTGTGCCAAATTGTTCCTCTTACTGTACAGAAGCCGAAAATATACAGGTCGCGTTGTCAATGACCTTTTGATGATAATTAAGAGGGCAAATATGGCCGTGGTCCACAGGGTCTATGGGGGACCACTAGTCATATCTGAAAAACTCTCACTTTGAAAGGTGAAACACAGAATCTATATACATTTTCTTATTTAGTATAACCCAATGAACGATTTAAAACCAGTTTCAACAAATTATTGTACTAAAACAATACGCCGTATATGGCAAACTACACCTTTTTAGAACGGATTGGTATAAATTTAAAAACAAGTTAAACACTTTTATTGTTTACCCCTGTATAAAGTTTGTCCCCTTATAAAACACCCAAGAACACATTTTAAAAAATGACACCCATGATTTTCAGATTTTCCGTGAAATTCTGTATTGGAAAAACATTGGTGTCAAAATTGTATATGAAAAAACTAAGCCAAAATATTAATTACATTCCCCATGTACTATTAGGTCGTCATAATAGTGCAGCGTCGCTTAAGGTTTGGCTTAAGCAGAGTACATTGCTTGTGGGACAGCTACGAGGGGCGATTGAAAAGTTCTGAGCCTACGGTAGAAGTATGTGAGCTGTACATGTATTTCAACTCGAAGATGAAAAAGGCTTGGAGTGGTTATTTTTAAGTTTTTTCTAAAAAAACAAAAAAAATCACACTTTGTAAATCAGGCCCTTCCACACCTCTCAAAAATAAACTGTTTTGGAAAATTATTGGGATCACCAATCTTCAGATTTTCATCAAAAAGCACCGTTTCAAAGGGAAATTTATTAAGGGGGTGTCACACGATGAGAGGAAGCCTTTTTCTGGGATATTGTTAGAAAATGTGTTGGTTCAAATGCGCCAAGGAGAACCAAAATGATTACTGCCCCATGTTCCATTTTCTTTTTAAAAATGTTATTTTTAAAAAACACTGCAATGTTTGATTTGGCGTTGTAAAAAATAATAAAAGCTAGCCACATAAAATTTTCCACATGTTCATTTAATAAATTAAAATAAAAGCAATTGCACATGAAGCGAAAGATTACAGCTTACTTCTTCTATTTTAGGCTCAGAACTTTTCAATCGCCCCTCGTACATCATGGTCGTATAACACACGCCACACTACGTACTGAAATTGTGCAACAGGGATAAAGTACCATTTTGCATTTTAATCGCGAGAACCAAGAGACTGCGATAATTCACATGTCCAAAACCGAAACGGTGCTGAAATTGACTATGGAACTTTACAGCACATAACATGTTTACCGCGTTGGCCCAGACGTAATCTATATTCCATACAAAATTCGAACGCATCGCCCTCATCACGACACGGTAGCTTTAAATAGGTCAGATACCTTGCATATATTACATCCATGAGTGCTATAATGTCGTTTCATATGTTTTATTTTTCTGTTCCATTTTCGTAAGCACTCATCTATACATTTCTTCAAACAAACGTTTGGCATTGCCAAAATTACCATACGATCTCTAAAATGAATTTTCCTTTTACATTCGACTTATTTTTCTTAACTAACTCATCTACGTATTTATAAAAATGTTATCATATTTACCAAAAATATTTTACTAATAAAAACAATATTATCAAATGTCTCAACATGCAGATTAATAATAACACTGAAATTGCTTACAATTTGCATAGGTACATCAGCATGAAATCCATGGGATATCAAATTTGAAGACAATGTCTTTTGTACTTGTTCTTCCCGTAATAAAAACAGAGAAATGCATGCGTCATTGTACGTGTGACAAAGATCGCCATCATAGCTACGGTTTGATATCAGAACCCAAATGGGTGGATCTCCTTTGACACTACATGATTATTTCAAAACGCAAACAATTCAGAGTTTCTCAATGCGTGTCACATTGATTGGTCACAGATTGTCGCCAAAACAAGAAATCTGGACGTATGCATTCACAAACTCTGAATGATTCTCTGAAACAATAGTTTTTCTTGTTGTTTTTTTTTAATTCTTCTATCCAAAACCGTGTTTTGACTAAACGATTATATAACATTAAAATATTTGGTAATTCCTTCTGCAGTAATTTCTAAAGAAAATTTAATATTATGAGAAATAAAAAGGAACAATACGCCCCCAGGTAGTTTTGCTTCTACGTTCCTCCACCAACATCTGATTTCGTCCTTCTTTTTCTACTCCTGTCGCTAATCCTGTTACCATTATAGCGACTGACAAAAAACACAAATTGTAAGACTGTGAACCTCAGCGAACCAATAAAGATGATAATCGATGCTTAAGTCACGATGGGACCGTTAAATTTGTATGTTACTCGGCACATTTATATGTCAACTTGTATAGACACGTGGGGGTTATTCTAGGGAGAAAATGAGAAAAGATCTATAAGATATGGAGTTTCGTACATACAGGGTGAGTACAAAATTGCACCCGGATTGTGCCCGCCATTTTGCATCTTTAACTAACATATCTCAACTTATGTGTTATCAACGGAAAGCTTATTTTCTTAGCTTTAATATTTTGCAATAATAATTCCAATTCGTTAAGTATAGGCTGAGTTACAGTCCTTTGATTTTATATTAACGGAATAAGCAGCGATTTACTGAATCAAAAACACCAAAAAAATCGTCAAAATTTTGTATTTTGGTATTTTTGTTATTGTCATGGATGTGCTAACATAACCTGCAAGTAATTGGCTTGAAATCAGTGTATTAAAGACAAGACAGTACATTTATCCAATTCTGGATTTTTTTTTATACGTGCGAATAAAACTTCCGACTTGAGATATTTAAAAAAGCCTTTCCCTGTGAGTATCCCAGATTTTAAGCGGATTTTGGTGAGTGTTTTCGATTACCTGAATGAGTAAATCACTGACAGTGCCTTTAAGCGCCTGTCAATATTAAAAAAGTGATAATATCAATACCCAAAAGGTCCCTTCTCTATATCTGTTCTTTGCTCCATTTTTCAAAACCTCGTTATTTAAACAAGTATTTCGCACAATTAAGAATCTGTCGTAGTGATTTAAAATAGGACTTTTTGAGCAGATTAAAAAACGAACTTTAGAGAACGCGCATGTTTGCATTCGTGTCTGTTTTTTTTTCTCTCTCGATGCCCAACACCTTAAACTGTGCGTCATAGAGCTACTGCAAGTACGGTTTAGCCCAGACTTTGTCAATTGTAGACTACAGTTTAGAGTAAGAGCAACTATAAGATATGATCAGAAGGTGTCTTAACCAACTGCAGCGCCTCATATCCATCAAGGCCAGCGGCACCGATGAGATTCCCCCCAGATTTTTTTAACCCTCAAGTCTGTTGCTGTTGAGCTCGTCCATGCATGACTTTCCGTTATCAAGCAATCTATTCAACACAGGAGGAGGTACCGGCCTGGAGACAAGCCATTGTAACAGCTATTTAAGAAAGGTGCAAAATCAGATCCTGCAAACTATCGTCCAATATACCTGACTGGCCTTATGCTGTAAGATGCTGGACATATTATTTTGAGTCATGTAGCAAAACATCTGAGCCAGCATAACATCTTCCTTGACTCGCAGCATGGGTTCAGAGAACGACTTTCAACAGTTACCCAGCTTTGAATTCCATCCATGACTGGGCCACCACACTAGAACATCGTGGACAGACCGACGTGATCTTGATAGATTTCTCTAAGGCGTTCGATAAGGTTTACCATCAGCTCTTATCCGCCAAGTTGGATTGGTCCGGGATTAGAAGGTCAACACTCCGCTGGATCAACAGCTTTCTCTCTTCTCGACAACAGGAAGTGTCTGTTAATGGTAAGACCCTCTCATGGGGAATGTAACATCAGGCGTAACACACAGGGATCGGTTTGGGACCGGTATATTCTAGTGTTTTAATATCAACGGACATTACAAGGCACAATCAATCTCAAATCCGCTTATTTGCTGATGACAGCATCATCTATAGAAAATAAAAAACCAAGAAGATCACCAAATTCTGCAAAAAGACCTGCAGACCCTGGCTAAGTGGGCTGAGGATTGGCTGATGGAATTCAACATCAAAAAATGTGCTGTCCTTCAAATTCACGCAAAAGGTCGCCGGAGTCTCTTCCAATACCACAACCTGGCCAGCAAGCTGCTATTGTTGATCAGCACGATTATCTGCGATATCCACTGCAAGTGATCTCCGCTGGAACACTCATTGTCAACAAATCATAAAAATCACACGCACTTGGGCCTCATACGCAGAACATTAACTCCTTTCAAAGACGTCAAGAAGAAGGCATGAGTACTCGTTCGTCCGCGCTTCGAATATGCATCAGAGAATTGGAAAAACACACACCAACAAAACTTAGTGGACAAGCTCGAGCAAGTTCAGAGAGCAGGAGCACGATTTGTGTTTGCTGATTATCACAGGACGACCAGTGTTCATCACTCACTTCAACAACTTGGATGGGAGTCTCTTCATGTAAGACGTCTTCTGGCAAAACAAGTAATGTTCTGCAAGGCACCAAAAACTTGTCAATATCCAGTCCCCAACATGTGTTGTTCCAGATACATACAATTTCAAGAAAGATCATCAATTTACGTACCAGATCCCAAACTAAACTCAGATCTCAAAAGTTTGCCTATACCCAAGGTCCATAAGTGTTTGGAATACCTTTCCAGCTCAATGTGGTCACCATTTCTATGCCTCGCCTTTAGAGAAGCAAGGCCCTTCCAGGCCATCAGAGCTAGCTTCCTCAGTCTGGCAGCAAATTGATGTAAACATTCCTTGCCTACTGTAATAGTGACATTTTGTTCTGTTTTTGACTGTTTTGTTGAGATTTGACTTCCAGTTTTTGCTATGCCATCTTACTTTTTACTTGCACCTTGTGGCTGGAGACGCCATTTTCAGCACTTCATCATAGTAGTCAGCAGCTGCAATAAGGATCAAACTACCACGTACCAAGTACCAAGGAATCGCAAATATTACTGTGTCGCATTTACAACAATAGTATTTTATCTGGGATAGACCCTAGATCCTCCACGTGTGGTATCATTTTTGTTTTGAGAGGACCATGAGATTGATATTGTACCTGTTGCAAAAAAATGGATTCACCATTTCTGAAAAGTGCGTGAAATATTTGGTGAAGTCAATGAAGTGGCCTTGTTTATACCTTTGACGGCTATCTTGAATTTGAATTACTTAGAATCTTAAAATAGCTAGACATCCTAATGATGTGAATTCAAGTGAAAATTTGCTTTTAACAAAATGTCTTATGGAAATTACATTGCAACCTGTATAGACAAAAATATTCCATCTACGCATGTAAATATGGTTGATTAATGTTGCATGACTTTTGATAGTTCAATTTCCCCATGTATATAGCATATTCGCATATCCTTTTATACATCTATACGTATTCTGTCTCTGAGGTTCAGTGCAGACGGTTTATTCCATAGTTTATCTTAACATAACATCAAGGATCACCTCGCTCATTATAGGATCGTTATAAGATCCATTTTGCCCATTTCAATGAAATTGATGAGCTGTTGAACTGATGAGCATAAGTTATACTTTTCCTGTTGGTTACCGTTTCTTTGGTTGTTTATATTTTGCTAGATTTGTCTCTAGGATATCTTGTTTGTATTATCATTGGTTGGAGCTTTATTTATCTTTGGCTAAAATTAAACATGAACAAAGTCTCTTCCGGTCGTCTGTGATGTATTAGAGAGTTGTCAAACTAAAATAATTTTTGATGACTTCATCTTCTATTCAAGACCAAGTTACCAGTACTGCATGGGCTATCACCAACCCTCCTTCCATATATCCCTAACGGTCCTAGAGGAAAATCTGACAATCGCCGCAAAAAAGTGAGGTAGCGGTATTTTTTTTGTCAGATATGGAGGCAATTTCCCACTAACCCAAGGCAGGGGTCTCCTCCGTGATTTTTGTCAGGTGGGGTTTGAAGGTTTAAGTGACGTTAGGGATATAGATTGGCCATTGTACTTCTCTTTCAATTTGATATCATATTGTTTCGTATACCTTTCTATCTTCGTGTCTTTTCTTTATGTTCGTCCCGTCTTCTCTGATCAGTCTTGCTGTCCTTTGTCGAAGTTTCCAATACCATCATATGCATATTCATTTATTTAGGAAATAGAGTGTTAATTCTCTTTGGCACGTATTAGTATTATGTACTTGTAATTTCTTATTTGACATTTTATTTGATTACCAGCAAACATGTCTTGTACCTGCAATGAATGAAAAAGTACCCATCATCATAAGTAAACACAGAAATCGTGTCACTTTGTTTACACTCATTTGGCTCGCCTTTTTTTATCTTAAAGCCAATTATAGCAATATGCGCGTCTTTCGACGTAGCGTTGCTCAATTATTGCAGTAATTTAAATTCATATTGAACAGACTCAAGCAAGTCCGAAATACGTATTTTGGTGCAATTTATTCGGTGGATGTTTGCAATAAAAAGAAAAAAAAAATGCATGTGAGGTATGTTTCTGGTGCCGAAATCGAGTACTCATTATTGAAAATAGATTTCAGATTACTTTGCAATTATTTTGGCATCTATACTTTTAATTATTAAGGCGGCGAGACGTGTGGATTTTATATTTACACATTCCGTAAATGTGTACGAATTCTTCATCATGGCTCACTTATGCACAAAAACTGGGCTCTATTCACTTAAAAAACAAACCCAAGGGTCTTACTCAAGCAGACACCCGTCATAATATTGCCAAGCTGGAAGAACAATTTCTGATAAATCTTGTTTACACTGATTTGGGAATCCACATGAAGAAAATTAAATGTTCAACAGACAGGAGGCGGTCCTTAAAATACCCGTTTCAGTGCCATAAAAATGTTACTGTAGAAACGTTTCGATGTATGTTTCATGCATTTCATGCACGCAGAGAAGTAGATTTTGAATGTGTCTTTAAGTGCATAAATGACATATGTGAGGCGATGCGTAACTCCATCGAATAAGATAATGTATGACATTGATGTCTTGAACAAAATGTTTAACTGCTAACAAACAAGTATAATATTGTTGTCATGAATTGACTGTGGTTGTTTCTTGTCAAATAAGACCTACAACATTTCTAGGAAGCTTTCTGTTTGCCAATATTCTATTTGTACAAAATTAATTCCACACTTGAAAGACACGAGACTGCTTTTGAAAATGAGATTCTTCAATATATTCAGTTGTGTTTTAATATCTAATATCAAAAGCTATGGACTTATTTGGCAAAACACATTTAAAAATAACATTTATGATATAAATACATTGGTGCTAGGAGCCGTTCAGTGGCAATAGCATTAATTGAAGAATAATAATACACTCACAATATAACTCATATAAATACAAAATGACTATCTGTACACGATATTATATTTCAAAGAAGTTTATGGTATTTACATGACAATCCCTAAAATTCAAATAAATCTGTAAAATAAGAATGGTTATACAAGAAATATTTACACGAAATGTACAAAATGAGTGGGCTCAGGTGTTATGTGGCAACACAAGGACCAGCCCCTCTCTCTAGCCATAATATTTATGATATCTTCTTAACGCAAAAGATACACCTCGCCCACGCCAACAAACATGGCTGACTCGCACGGTATTGTTGTCACAATGATGAAAATATCAGTCATAAATTAATTTATTACAAATATCTGTATTTTCCTTTGATGCAAAACAAACTTTATTTCACTTTTCACCTCATATGAGTACGTGTAGACTGATCAAAGCAAACCAAACTAAAACATATTGGAATACCAAAGGATAAAACCAATTTGATGGGGGTATTTCCATGTTTTTATTCCTGCCTTGTGATTAAAAATAATCTTCATTTCTCAAAGTAATCAAACATGAACCAAAACTAGGAAAGACAAGCAAATAATTGCAGAAAATGCAAACTCAAAACTTTCAGCATTAAAGAAATGTAAAAGTCTTAGGAATATCTTACTTAAAATTGAGTAAAGAATATGCCGCGTCTTTGAAGGAAAAGAATCCATTGGCTTAAAGAGGTACACATATCATATGTATTTAGTACCATACATTTACTTAAATTAGACTACATTTTGCTTCATTAACCCACCAAACAGTAATAACGTTAAAATGCAATTTTCCTCTTGTTCAAACGATATTACTGATTTTAAACAAATTGCTATACTATTTATAGCCTTATTTTGTCACGCTTTATGGAAATGTCAATGCAATCAGTAGGTGATTAAAACAAAATGTACTTTCAAATAATGAACCTAATTTGTAATAATATTGATCTTTTAACTATATACAACTGGTCATGGGACCACTTAATGCAAATACCTGCATTCAGTTAAAAATAAACACATTTATAGTATATACTAGCAGATCCGAGCTAATAGGGCGCATTCATGAGAAGTCGACAGGTTAAATTGGTCAGACCTGTCCTCCAGAACAACCCAAGGATGCAGCTACAAATTAACCACCTGCAGGAATATCTGAAATGTTCAGGTGAACTAGATACAAGTATTGTATTCGCCGCATGCTTGGACGATCTGGAGGGCAATCAAAAGTCCATTCAAAACAATTTACCTGCTGTGAAAGGACCCTATACTGGAATAACCTGTACCTGTTAGGGTTATTGGCCTAATAATAAGAGAACGAGGTACTTTGATGTACGCGTACATAATTTAGTTAAGTACTTTTTTTTTTCAAAAGAGCTGCATTGTTAAATGCTAAGTGCGATATTTGGATCGTGACTGCTCAATTTACGCGCTCGATTTGGTCCAAACTTTCCCCATATTCCAGTATGAACTCAAACTGGGTACAATATACCAAAAGCATTGTCATCATCGCACAAACCATGGGTCATAAAGCAAAATAAGTTACAGTGTAAAATTCTATCCTCATAATATCTCGTAATATCTCCTGGTGCCCCTTTAAGGTGTTGTACGACTACCTAATTTCCTATACTCCTGATCGACCAAAGGAGACGTATGCTTAGATTTTTTACATAAATCGGCGTTTTTGGATTATTCACTTGGATGTGTGATTCAATGCATTGATAACATTTCTTAATATGCAATGACGAAAAAAGGGGCGCGTTTGTCCAGAAACGTCATCGTGTCTCTTTTAACGGTGATGTGATTTAAAATGACATGAGGAGATTTTTTTAGGATACGAATTTCTCTCAAATTGCACAGGATCGATTGTAGACCACCTACCAAGAACGTTCCGAAGGATTATTGGACAAACAAGTACAAAAGAAAACAGCAAACCTGTTTTGAACTTGCCTGACTATCGTAATTGTCCCCATAGAACACCGTGCTTTGACTTTCTGTCGTGCACGACAGAAAGTACTAAATCATCATATTATTACATAAAGACGGCGTATTCGGCTTATTCACTTCAGGTGTGATCTAATACATTGGAAAGCATTCCAAATATGCAAAAACCTGGGTTCGAAAAAAATTGGGGGCGCTTCTTTCTGGAAATCTCCTCATGTCTCTTTAAAGTCGAAACACCATCGAAAATAATTTTAAGAACGTAGGACATATGAAGTACAGCACACTACCATATCCAATTGTAGCCATTTTGCCTGCATGACTTCACTACTGAAGAAAAATATAGTATGCGGAGATGATTCTTAGGGGGCCCATTTTAGGTGTCCCGTTTCTTCACGCACACTCCACTACGTCGTCATTAAGGATGTCAGTTTTAACAATATAGAAAAATCAATAAGGATATTGATGCTCATGCTGTTAAATTAACGTGACTTTTTATGGTTCATGCACTTCACGCACTACTCTCTTGAAATTGGTGTGAAAGTTGTTGGCTAACACCCTTATGACGCTTCTCACCTTGTCTTGAAGTCAATTCATTTCTCTTGCATGTTTGCTAACACTTGCTATTTTTCATCTACATGGTTAATGTTATGTTCTTGCAATTCTTGTATCATGTTGTTGAAAGATCTTATAATGTATAAATCTTACATAAGCCTCGTCTACCGAATTGGGGTGGTTACCGAGATAAGCCTCGTCTACCGAATGGTGGTGGTTACCGAGCCCCTTCCAATTTACCCTTGTTCAAGGCGCTCTACCAACTTCATTCATCGGTTCACACGTCTGATATGTCATATATTTAAAGAAGTGGAGCATATCCTCCTCCTAAAAATGGCAAGAATTCACTCTATTAAACACCTAATTTGACGTCTCCAATTCCACTTGGCCTATGCTCCATGCTTTCTTCTAGCGAGTTCAATAAGTTCAACTCAGGCAGAGCGCCTTGTACAGTCTCTCAGACTTTTTCTGCATTTGCAAAAATTTTATAGGAGTTTTGTACAGGGAAGATTAAAACCACAAAGCAAATGGATCAAGGCTGTCGCTCTGAGTAGCACAACCACTGCACCTGACCACAACAGGTGTTTGTGGTTTTTATGTCAGACTGGTAGGAACCTGGATCCAGCCAGTGTGGACAACAGACCACCAGGCAGTGTACCATTTTTTTTATTTGATTATATAATCTTTCTCTAGACAGGGTAGCCCTAAAAAAACACAATGTTCAAAGTAATTGAGAATAAATGTTAATTATGCAGTACAGTGTGAAAAAAAAAATTACGTTGTCGGTTCTTAGCAGACAGCCTTGATCAAGGCTACTTCCAATTCTGTAACTCTACTAAAACCCACTTTTCTGGTGCCAAATGATTTAATATAATTGTCAATTGACATTTTACGCTCATTTTCATGCAAAAACGAGCACCAACCGGGATATATGTATGGAACATTGTGATCTCAATGTGATGAATCGGTGGGTAAACACGCTCCCCCCTGAAGTACCAGCATGCTTATTGTAACGTGAGAATGCTACAAATACTTTATTTTGCCTACCAATAGATAGCTATGGCCTTCCTCTTTCCACTGATACCAGAGTGAGTATCAACATGCCTATTGTTAGGCTAGAATGATGTCATGAAGTTTGCATGGTAGCAAAACTCAATTTCCATAGACACACAGTATGAAATAGCGAATATTCAATTTTTACCAATAGAAAAATTGAGAAATGCATATTTTCATGCGGTTTTTTGGCTTCAAATAATGGCAAATGACTAGTTTTATATACCCATAACTTTTAGTTCCATATGTTTTCAAACCAGTAAACTTGCAAAATACATTGTATAATTGTCCACCTATATGGAGTATTTTCGTTCTTACTTTTACGTCGTAGTGACATAATAGGAATGTTTGTACTTATTTTGGTATCAATGGAAAGAAGAAACTCTTAAGCTATCCTGTGATACAAAATTGATAAGAATTGTATATTTAATTGTTGTTACAAACAATGGCTCAGGCAGACGATGGTTAATTATAACGGGAGTGTTGTAATGCAGCCAAAATGCTCCAATTAAAAACCAAACTACTTCGACGGAACATCCTTTGAGCTAACTTTAGTAAAAAAAATAATCACACCACTTTTACAGAGGTCATTAAAGTTCTTGGGTATGCATGTTGGTCCAATGTTGATCAAAATCTTACTGATATGTGCGTTACAATAGCTATTTCCTTTCATATGAAGAACAAAATCCTACCAAATATTAAAAATCCATGTGTATATACGAGTTTTAGCTTCATATTTGAGATCGGCTTGTTTTCAGCGATATTGAAGTAATTCGGGATTACCCGGGATTACTATGCCATTGTGACGTCAAACGAATGTTGGTACTTATTCGTGATTGTGAATACAATATAGTTTCACAGAGTTACTCTGAAATTATTCACTAATATATCTTTAATTTGGTTTATTCAACGTAACATTTATCTAATATATTAATATTATAGATGTGTTTGTCCTCGAAATCGACCGTCTGTTCATTCCCCCGAAAGAAGTTGTGAATCATGTCGTCTCCACAACACAATCCGCTACATTTTGGGCATTTTGTGCGTTCATTCCAAAATCCAAGTTTAAACGTTCATGTTCTACTTGACACGGACAACCTATTAAATGACGTCATGTTGCATGATGTGTGTACGGTAGAGGTAGAACAAGCAGGGTGTGATCAGAAAGTGAACGCCACCTGTGGTTCAGTTACAAGACGATATCTAAATATATTAATAATAAATTAAAACTACCATTAAATATTGCATGGGGTGGAATATGGGAGATTATTTATAATGTTTGATACTCTTCTTTTTTGTCAAAGCGTGTTTTTTTTTTTCTCGCAGAATAAAGCAAATTATTTTAATAAAACCCGCTGACATTAAAACTTGTCCATGTAATCAATCGCAAAAAAATCCAACGTGGTGTTTAACTGTTTGTAATAAATATATGGGAGTTAAGCAGAACTATATTTGCCTAAAGCTAAATGACTTTCAAAGTATAAACATCTTATCAACATTGTAAGGTAATTGATATGTTTATTAAAACGGTTTTGTATTTTAATTGTAGTCATTTTATTTCTACCCAAATATTAAGGGAAGCGTGCCAGCCAATAATGGGATTTGAGGAGCGGTAGAATATTTTCAATTAGAATGTAAATAAATGACTAGAAGTACGCAAAGTATACACCGAACAATCTATATAAAATTCAAGATATCAACACAATTTAAATGCACAAAACATATTGCCTTGGGTAAGATCTTGTGACCCACATGATTAAAATACATCTGAAAATTAAAAAAAAAAAAACTTACAGTAAATACTCGGCACGATTAAATTATACCTTGCACCTACTTGATAACAGGTGCTTTATTCTTTTAACGGAATAGAGCACACGATACAGAATTCGTGTGAAGATAAAATGTAATTTTTCTCAATGTTCTAGGGATTAAACCTCGGTGATTTTTGTTTCTAAAAACCGCAGGATAGTTTCAGTCCATACTAAACACTAAGTTTGGAAATACTTAAATGCGTGGTAGAGTATATTCCATTTATGCCAACTGCAATTCATGCTGCTCAAAGTACAAAAACTGTGCTCTTATGTGAAAGGAAACCATTGGACTCTTTCAAATATAAGGAACGTCATTGTTGCATCAACGACAAATCGTGGTATACCCTTCGTGTAAGTAGACACTGAGTTGGCTGAAATAATGCTCCCCATCGAAGGATGACGTAGCTTATGGAATAAAACTCTGTAATCCTTCAGAAGGAAGTATTTCCATTAGACTATTTCTGGCACCTGCTTACAAGAAGAAAAACAAACATTGCACAAATCTATAGCTATGTTCTCATACAGTTTCGTTTTGTCATTATTTCCTTCACTTTCGCTCCCAATTGAGCAAACCTACGTCAAATGTTCGGTAACTGTATACAATACCCCCACCCGCTTATAACCAAGTGAAAAAATATACGTTTGTAAATTTTTAAAGTGACCTTTAGAGAAACCTTACTTTAAAGGCTGACTCAGAGATTTCCCGATGAGGGCGCACTCATTTGTATACATACATTTTTTGCACATACATAATGCTTGTCCATATACTAATCACTATGTGAAATAGCTAAGCTCAAATCGAAGTCTTTCATATAGAAAATCACAACTTTGTTATAAGATTCCGGATCCGGAAATGTTGTTATACACGGTATCCTATGGCAATGTAATACTGTGCATAAATGTTTACTGCATGAAAAAGAAAAATCCGATTCATCTCTAAGTTTGGAATTAAGCATTTTAGGTAACTGTCTTTAGTTCTAGATGACTATTTTAATTACTACACCAAACATTTATATTTCAAAATCTCTGAATCAGCCTTTAAAGCAGATTACACAAGTCATTCTTTTATTCTTTTAAACTTCTAAATACCAATTGTTTGTATTAAACCACACAATTAATTTAAACACGAAATGTACCATTAGGAAAGCAATACTGCTTACTACACAAAAACAATACAAACCCTTGCATGGCCCATAATAATTAAATGTAGATTTTAAAGACCTAGTGAAAGGCAGGTGCATCTGAATCCTCCATTGCAACATGTGCAACATCGCAAATTTACTGGACAAACGTTGTTCGTGTTCCTTGATAGCAATTCACTATGATTGTTTTGCCAAATTTGACCCCTTTAAGGAGAGAGAGAGAGATTGTTGTTTAATGAAATTTTGATTTGCATCTTTCTAAAATGCGGATACAATTTTGTCTGCTTTAACTTTTTCTGTAATATACAAAATCTTGTTTGAATGCATAACATCAGTGTATTAAAGTAATTAATATTACTCCGGTTTGCACGCATGCACAAGTAGGTGGCCAAACTTCACCGCTTTAAAGAAAGAGAGATTGTTATTTAATTAAACTTTGATTTGCACCTTACTTCACAATTAATTTATTTCTTTTCAAAATACGAATACAATTTTTTTTGCTTTAACTTTTTCTGTAATATACAAAATCTTATTTGAATGGATAACGTCAGTGTATTAAAGTAATTAATATTACTCCGGTTTGCACGCATGCACAAGTAGGTGGCCAAACTTCACCGCTTTAAAGAAAGAGAAATTGTTATTTAATGAAATTTTGATTTGCACCTTACTTCACAATTCACACCAACAAAAGTAGACCTTAAAAGCTGAAACTCCTCACGACTTCATTAAAATGAATCAACCGATTTATGAGAGTATAAAAAATAACCACGTTGTATATTTTTAGGTCACTCTGTTAAGCTTTGAAGAAGGGTCAACAAAAAGTAAGGTTTAATTTATAGAAATAGTAATAAGGTTTCCTGTAGTTTAACTCTATTTTTTCTTGTCTGGAATATTCTTAATCTGTTGGTAGCCAATAGCTAAGAACCTGCCAAAGAGGTGCCCTATATCTGCTTCAAACTTCAATAGCCCAAATTCACCGGATATTGTTAAAATAGGACTACGATCACTTATCGATCAGACTTTCAGACATCAATCTTTGCCAATCTACAAGGGATGAAAACAATCCCCTACTCCCCTCATCACCCTAATAACTGATGTTCAATCAACGCGCCCTACAAAAAGTGTTTCGTCACCTCATGATAACAATTATAATTACCCAAATGATGTTTTCGTTGCAGCTTTAAACGTCTAAATTTGATTTTTCGTCATCCATTATATACGTGACATTCGTACATAGTCGTAAGAAGTAGCTAAAAGGATATGTGCCCAAATAAATGTGTAACGTTACATTTTAACATGCCAGGCGTTTTGCAATTAAACCACGATGTAGGGCAGACATATCATGAGGCATATTTGCAACCCGTTTCCAACTTTGCACTGCCATACATTCTGATATTAAAGAAATATAATCAGGACAAATAAAAAAACGGTTGAATTTCTTGCGCACGTTGGGTTCTACCATTTACCAGGACACTATGCAGCAGACAATGCCCACATAACGCTAAGTAGAGCGCCAGGGCTGAGGTTGGGTAGAAATTTCTGTCAACATACAATGTATAAATACATTCATCATCATGCAATGTATTTGTATTACATTGATTGACACAAGCGGCATGCGTTTCATTCAAAACAACAACAGCTGCAACAACAACAACAACAACAATAATAACAAAATTAATAAGCCTCTGGATTAATCTCTTTTTGCATATTAAGATAATTCTACAACTTAAAAAACTCAAACAGATTGTTACACCTTCGATTTACCTTAAATTATTTCCTTTGTCATTATTGCCTTCACTTTTGCTCCCCAATTGAGCAAAACCACGTCAAATGTAGAGAGTACCTCCGCCCATCCACCCCACACACAAAACAGTTTCAACTAGGGGGGTGGGGGCGACCCAATAGGCAGAACAACATATACATGACAAACAGGGGCTAGAAACGAGTTGTTACACTTGAAAAGATTACTGACTATAGTGATGGTCAGAATAGATCCGCCTTTACTACTGGGGCTTCCAACCCAAAACCTCCCCAATTCTTTGGTACGCGTGTACGCGTTGGGAGAGCGTGGCGCACTGGTTAGGGTATTCGCCTTTGGTGCAGAAGGTCCCCGGTTCGAGCCCCGGCGGGCCACTTGCTGGGATTTAATTGGGTACTAAATTCTGGATTTGATTTGTAAGAACTATTGATTAAAACTGGAATTCCGCTCTCCCCGTGGTTCATGTGGAGTTGGGCAAACGAACCATGAGAATACCCCGTCCTTTGGAGGGGACGTTAAGCCGTCGGTCCCAGTTACATGGAGAGTCACGCTGTATATGAAATCGCAGCCATGCAGTTTCGATAAGAGTAGGGTAAAAAAAACCTGGCTGTCTCAATTCGTTCTGGATCCCTGGGCATCATTGGAAAACAGTGTCTGAACACTGAATGATCTACCCAGGCTAAATAAGACTAAAAAAATAAAAATAAAACCAAAGAATTGGGTACGCGTGTACAACGCTTGAATGCGTACACTTCAAAAGCCGTACTTAATCTGCACATTTCAGGGGCGGATCCAGGATTTGAAAAACGTCAAAATTACCGGGGGGCTGAAGGCTGAAACTTGTCCAAAATGGGCTGATTTTGCAAGATTTTGCAGAATTACCGGGAGGCGCACGCCCCCTCCGCCCCTCCCTGGATCCGCGCCTGCATTTAGGTGAACTCAAGCACGAAGCCACCCCCACCCGCTATATGGCTGCCAGTGATTAGGTGTTGGAATGTTCAATATCGGATTGGTGTATTTGAGTTACGAGGTTTAAAAAAACCTGTTGCATGCACATGCGGATGCGGTAATGCAGTGAGAGTGCCCATGCCCAGCTGTGTTCAGGAATGTGACCAATATCGATCGAGTGGACTTTGAACCTATGCGGTCACATTCCTTAACACAGCTGGGCATGACACCCTTACTGCATTACCGCATCTTCAAGTGCATGCACCCAATTTTCTAAACTTCGTAAATCAGCAAATGAATTGGCTTACGCAGTAATGTCGGTTTATTCCGCCGTGTAGTATTGCACAGAACTAGTCTAGTCTCAAGACTTCATAAAGAGGCATTTTATTATCGATAGAGCTTTATTCCGTCAGGCATATAATCCCTCATTGAAGTCTTCCCACAACACTAGGTTGATACAGTATGACATGAGAAATGACCGTATTGTCACTATGATATCACGACTATTGTAAGAATCGCCCCAAAACTGTTTTGGAATGCAACAGCCAATTAGTTTACTGGAGCATGTTTATCCTGGTAACGTGCAATGTGGGTAAGTTACCACATTATTACTTTATATGTTGCTACAACCCGGCATAATATTTAAGGTAAATGTACCCACTTTCGTGGAATTTTCACGGAAACTTCCTAGGAAAGTATAGCTTCTTTCCAATGTATGCATTTCTTCATGGCTTTGTTTATCTATATGGACCCATCATAATATATAACAATGGGTGTTTTAAACTAAAAATAATTTAAAGTACAATTAAAATAAACTAAACTGATTCTGAGAACTTGTGGTCCAACGATTGAATCAATGTCAAGTAAAGATCGAAATGTCTAAATATTACAAATTCCATTATATCTTCCTCATGGCGTCACATGTATAGTATTAAATATACCTTTTCCTTTTCTATCTTGAGCAAGAGGCAGGCGTAACAATCCATGCCTTTTAAAGTTTTACACAAATTGGTTATCAAAACAACATAAAAACATAATCAGGTGTGCATAATGTCCCTGTTTTTCAATCTCACTCGTCTATGCTATATTACAGGATGTGTGGTCAACGTCGTGAAAACATTACCGTTAACTGTTTTACAGCATAGTGTCATGTACTCTAGCACCTACTAATACGTACGATAGATCTAAACAGTATCCGACTCTAGTGTAGATACAAATACAAACTTCTATTGTTTATTAAAATTCCGTGAATGTTCTGCACATACACTTCATCCAAAGCCACAATTTAGTACATGTGAAACTGTATTTTGTGAAAATTTGATTACAATCATTGGCAACCAAGTTTGCTTATAACATTGTATGAAGGATTCCAAAATCATGGGTGTCTTTTTTAATGTATGTAATCAATTAACACAATTTAAACACTTTTATTGTTAACCCACTACCCCTGTACAATTTTGTCCCCTTAAACAACCTAAGAACACATTTAAAAAAATGACCCATGATTTTTCCAGATTCTTCGTGAAATTCTTATTGGAAAATCATTGGTGTCAAAATTGTATATGAAAAAAACTACACCAAAACATTAATTACATTCCCATGTACTATTAGGTCGTCATAATAGTGCAGTGGTTAGCTTATGGTTGCTTAACAGAGTACACTGCTTGTGGGACAGCTACGAGGGGCGATTGAAAAGTTCTGAGCCTACTGTAGAAGTATCGATCATGTACAATGATGCAACTAGAAGATGAGGAAGGCTTGAGGGTTATTTTTAAGTTTTTCTAAAGAAAAAACAATAACACTTTGTAAATCAGGCCCTTCCACACCTCTCAAAATAAACTTTTTGGAAATTACTACGGGTACAACCAATCTTCAGATTTTCATCAAAAAGCACCGTTTCAAGGGGAAATTTCATTAAGGGGGGGGATCCCACGATGAGAGGACGCCTTTTTCTGGGATATTGTGTAGAAAAATTTGTTAGTCAAGGAGAAACCATGTGTCCATTTTCTTTTTAAAAAAACATTTACAAAAAAAAATTGCAATGTGTTTGATGTTGGCTTGTAACAAAATATAAAAGCTAGCCCATAAAACTTTCGACATGTTCATTTACTAACTTAAAATAAAAAACACTTTGCGAATGAAGCGAAAGATTATAGAGCTACTTCTTCTATCTTATGCCCAAACTTTATCAATCGCCTCGTAACATCATGGTCGTATACCACACGGCTACAACTACGTACTGAAATTGTGCAACAGGGTTAGAGCACCATTTTGATTTTAATCGAGATTAACGTGAGCACCAATAGACTGCAACAATTCCCATGTCCAAAACCGAAACGGTGCTGAAATTGACTATGGAACTTAAAGCACATTATTCTTAACCGCGTTTGGCCCAAACGAATCTCTATTCCATATTACAAAATTCGAACGTATCGCCCTCCTTACGATAACAGGTAGCTTTAAATAAGTCAGATACCTTGCAATTTTACTCAAGAGTGCGTTCCTTCTCGTTTCATATGTTTGTTTTTTCTGTCCTTTTCGTAAGCCGCTCATCTATACATTTCTCAAACAAACGTTTGGCATTGCCAATTATCATACGATCTCTCAAATGGACTTTCCTCTTACATTCGACTTATTTTTCTTAACTAACACATCTAAGAATTTAGTAAAAAAATATCAATTTACACAAATACCTTTATAAATAACACACATATTACAAATGTTCAAATGCAGATTAATAATAACACTGAAATTGCTTACAATTTGCATAAGTACATCAGCATGAATCCATGGGATATCAAATTGAAGACAATGTCTTTCGTACTTGCTTCTTCCCGTAATTAAAAACAAGAGAAACATGATGACTCATTGTAGTATGACAAAGATCGCCATCATAGCTACGGTTTGATATCAGAACCCAAATGAGTGGATCTCCCTTGATACTACATGATTATTTCAAAACGCAAAACATTTCTGAGTTTTCTGATGCGTGGCACAATGATTGTCCAAGATTGGCGCAAAAACAGAAATCTTGACGTACGCATTCACAACTCTGAATGAATGATTCTCTGAAACAATAGTTTTTCTTTTTTTTTTCTTCTTTTTTTTAATTCCTCTATCCAAAAACAGTGTTGTTTTGACTAAAAAGATAATATAAACATTATAATATTTGGAATTTCCTTCTGCAGTAATTTCAAAAGAAAATTTAATATTATGAGAAATAAAAAGGAACATTACGCCCCCAGATAAGTTTTGCTTCTACGTTCCTCCACCAACAGCTGATTTCGTCCTTCTTTTTCTACTCCTGTCGCTAATCCTGTTGCCATTATAGCGACTGATAAAAAATACAAATTGTAAGACTGTGAACCTCAGCGAACCAATAAAAAATGATATCGATGCTTAAGTCACGATGGGACCGTTAAACTTGTATGTTACTCTGCACATTTATATGTCAACTTGTATAGACAAGTGGAGGTTACTCTAGGGCGAAATTTAGAAAAGATCTATAAGATATTGGGGACCTTTTGGGAAGTCTCGTACATATACAGGGTGAGTAAAAAAAATGCACCCAGATTGTGCCCAAGATTTTGAATCTTTAGCTAACACATATCTCAACATGCGTATGATCAGCGGAAAGCGTATTTTCTTAGCTTTAATATTTTGCAATAATAATTCCAAGTGGTTAAGTACAGCCTGAGTTACAGTCCTTTTATTTTATATTAAAGATCCATGGCCCGATTGCTAATAGCCTCGTCCCCAGGGACCCAGATTTTACCGGAAGTGGTCTACATTTTGGTATCAGAAGAAAGCTACTGTTTTTCTCATTTCCCCTTTGAAATCTTAGGGCTTGAGGATGTTTGGTTTGGATGTTATGAGCAAAAATATGCCCTATTTTGGTCGACCAATATTAATTTTACACAGTACTCTATGGGGATAATAAAATCACGGTTTTAGCTCTCACTTAAAAACGGGTTGAAATATCGGCGCGAAACTTCACAGATGGGGTTTTGGGGAAAAGGCATTCTAGCACGATAAAAAAAGTTATAAGACTTAAATTGGGCATCCCCCTTTAACGTAACGGAAATAATCAGCGATTCGCTGAACCACAACACATCAACAAATCATCAAAATTTATTTTGGTATTTTTTATTATTGATCTGATTGAGTATTCTAGCCCTGCCTGTAATTTGGCTTTGAAAATCAGCGTATTAAAGATTGTTATAACGTGAGAATAAAACTTTCCGACTTGTGAGATAAAAAAAAAAGCCTTTCCCTGTTAATATCCCAGATTTTAAGCGCGATATTGTGCACCGTGACCTGTACAGTTTGACCTCAAACACAACCATTATTGATCTGTGTGTATTCTGATATGGTGTAAACCACAATCAGCTGTTTACTTCAGACACCATCGCTGTATGTCCATTTGCTAGAGACGATATGACAGCTTTCCTCAAATACTTCACTTTTTTTCACTATTTGGTGTGTTTTTCCTACATTAAAGTAGTTAAATGGAATTGTACACACTTAACCCTGATTTGTAAGCTAAAAATGCATTTCCACTTTTTTTTTATTCTCTCGCAATATCCCTTTAAGTAGTCACTCGAAATAGTCAAAATACTTGAAAGTTGCAAGAATAGCTTGAAAGTGAAGGATGAGTCTCTAGAATTCTTGTTATTCTTTTGCAACTGAAAATTTACAGAAAAGGAAGTAGAGAGTTGCCTTGAAAGATATGAATCTCCACTCAACTACGCGTTGCACTAAGTGTCCGTACGGACAGTAATGACTAAAATATCTGATTCTGTTAAAGCACTTGCAGGATATGTTATGATTTTTGGTGAGTTTTTTTTCGATTGTCTGATTGAGCAAATCACTGATAGTGCCTTTAAGCGCCTGTTAATGTTAAAAAAAACAGTGATAACTATTCGACGTTGGACTCCCTCAAAGAGCCAAATTAACCGTTGCAGAAATCGAAAAAAAAAATCGAAAAAGTACGCTAAAGGCGAGTAAAACTTCCAACGTGTCCTTTAAGAAGGGATAATGTAGATGACTTTATTAAAAAACAAGATTTCCTTACCAACGTGATCAACATGCATGATTTGGCATAATTTTGATTACCATTAATAAATTTGCTTCCCAAACACCTGCCATGTAAACACAGTATTATGCATGTTCACCTCTTGTAGTAAACACTTTCAAATAAAAATAGATGTATTACATTTGTGGTCCAAACTCGCCTGTCCCTTTAATTCATTGGCTAGATAGTAAGAACGTTGCAAGTTACTAGAATACACGTATTACACTACATTGATGTGGATTAATAACAGTATCGAACCTACTTTGATATATTAATTGTTTGATTACGGTTTTATAGTTTGTAATCCTATGAAAGCGTGCCCAAGAATATTGTCATTTTATTCCAGTACAATCCCAGGTGTTTTGTGGGATATGGTGTTGATCTGGCGCTTTTCTTCCCCGCCTTAACCTAACACTTAAGTGACCAATGGGGGGGGGGTTCCTAGGGACCCCAAAATTTTGTTTTTTAAAAAAAATTTCGCGCTGGCCGCTTTACCGTGGGATTTTGCCGAAATGTTTTGTAATTGTCTGACTTTAATTGGCTTCTTTTCATACAAAATCATTAAAATCGGCCAAGCCGTTCAAGTTAGATAATTAGTGGGGGTTCCCATGGAACCCCCCTTGGCACTAACGGAAGTCTTTGAGAATATTTTTAAAAATAATAAAAGAAACGAGAACCAAGCATTTTTTTTTTGCTGATATAAAATTTCACACATACTTTAAGTAACAATTATTAGTAACATTAAAACTACTTAACCCTTTATGTCTGACAACAAACAATTTCATCCTGTACGTTGCAAACCGTTACTGTCACAAACCCTATGGGAAAATGACGTGTAAATTTTGCAACAGAACCTACACCCGTACAAATACAGAATTCCCTAAAACTGCTTGGTTTTGTTTACCTAAAGTAATTTGGGTCTTCTAGATAATTATCAACATAAATAGTTTTCAAATGTTTGAGTAAGCACAAGGCTCCATATTGAATTTTCTGTCTTTTTCCCAATTTTCGCGTGTTTTGAACCATGTTTTTTGGCTAATTGTGACCCCAAATAACAATCCCATTTTTTATTGCTGATTTTGGGGTTGTCTTATGCTCCTTCACATGTGGTATCAATTTTCGTGCAAAAATCCGTCGGGAAAGTGTTTTTCCTGGGGGGGGGGGGGGTTCCCATGGAACCCACCCCCCCCCCCCTTTGGGCACCAACGGGAGTGAAACCCCTTGTCACTTAAGTGTTTAAAGCATCCTCGCGTCATTGTTACATTGCATAATTTGGCCTGATAAGCACGCTAAGGCATCGATCGCAGAATTTAAAAAATAAAAATATACGCAACATTTATGGAAAGCAACTTGATTGTTTTCTGCAAAATTAAGTACGACAATGTGTACACAGAGAAAAAAACATAAACTATGTAAAAATAGAACTCTGTCATAATTACGCAAAATTTTAGTTAATTTGGGTTAATTTTACTTAATTTATGTAAAATTTTACTTACTATAGGTAATTTGTTTTACTTAACACCTTGTGTTTTTTTTTTTTGTTATATAACATTTTTCTCTGTGTACTTTTAAATGTCCTTGAAACCGTAATAGTAGGGTTACAAATGAAAATCCAATTCTAGAAGTTTAGGAAAGAAGGTATGAAGATGTTATTCTACATTTTTGAAGGGTGCTGCATCAGCATTTTGGGTCCAACATCTTGGAAATGTTGGGAACATGGTAAAATAATAGGGTAAATTTAGTACAGGGGTAAATTTGAAATCAAGTAAAAATTGTGTATAAATGTACAAAATTGTAAGGATTAAAAAAAGGTATAGTTTGGCGTCGTTCCGACCTTTAGTTACACGGCTACAGCCTTGATGAAATCCAAGGTCCTTCTCGAATATCAAATGCTCAGATTTTATCGAAACCGGTGTCAAATCATTGCTCTGGTAATACTGAATCAGACAATCCATTTTAATTCTTTGGGTAACAAAGAACCCCTACAGACCATGTAAACCCTTGTTACATTTTGCCTACTACTTACGCAACCAAATGGCAAACTTTGGAAAATAAGGCAAGGCGAATAATATGACACCAGATCTAGTTCTAGTTCTGTTATAACAACAAAATCGAAGCACTGGGTAAGTTTTACCCAAGGATGACCTTCAAACTTATCAGGGCTGTATCCGTTTAACTAAAGATCGGAATCTAGGCAAACTATACTGTTTAATCATTATAATTAGCATTTCCTAGGGGTTGGACAAAAAATATGATTCAGCACCCTTCAAAACTATAGAACAACATCTTCAAACCTTCTTCCCCAAACTTCGAGCATAGGATTCTCATTTGTAATTCTACTACAACGCTCTTTTGTACTGCCATAAAAGTAACAGCGATAAAAGCATCGACACCGGTCGTAACAATTGCTAGAAATTGAACTCCCTGTGTTGGTTCTTCTCGTTTATAGCTGCATGCCGACCCTCTATAGTGCTTGAAATAAGTTCGTTCTCCCTATATTGCTAGTTTAGAAGAAAAAAAAAAAAAACATAACAGTGTGATGAAATAAAGATGTGTAAGCAAAAAGTGCCTATAGTAAATTTATATTCAACATGTAATATTTAGATCTTAGTAGTATTAACAATAAAACACCTCTGTAATGGGAGAAAAAATAATCTTTAATACAACCAAAACGGCTGCCTACGTGTAATGATACCAATGTGAAATCTGCTCAGACCCGTCGCCATGGGGGGTGTGGGGGGAACAATCCTCAAAAAGAGAAGAAAGAAAAAGGGAAGAGAGAGAGAAGGAAAAGAGAAAGAGAAAAGAAAGAGGGAAAGAGAAGAGAAAAGAAAGAGAGAAAGGGGAAGTAAGAATGAAACAAAAGGAGAACGACATCAGAACGCATGAGATTGAACTCCAGACTATAAATCCAAAATATCACAACTATTTGGCTTCCCCTCTAGCCAATTAGTTTTGTTCCAAGCCTAACCAACGGTAATCATGAATTATTAATGTGCCAACAGTATTTGTGATCAAAATGTGTAAAATAAATTTGAGAAAACACGAGGGGAGCCATGGGCCATTCCCCAAGTTTGGTCTACTATTATAAGGGGAATTTTCAGTCGGGGAGCTGAAGTGGTCAAGAAAAAAATTGGTAGGGATCGCTTCCCTAGCCCCCAGCACCATAAACTTATAGGTCTACTGGCTGTCATTTGAATTAATTACTATACTTAACCCTTCAAAAATACCTTTCTTAATAGCTAAAATCCAAGAGCTTCCGGGGGCTCCGGCCCCTGGACTCGGACAGGGGCTCTATCTGCTCATTCACCTCATCCGTTAAAGACATTGGCGCTAGCTATAATGTGTATAGTTCCCCTTCGGCGGTACAAGCTTATACTGCCCGTATCAGTGAGCAAAGTTACACTGTTAAAAATGTTCCTTAAAATAACAGCGATTTGACTGGCAGCTGGGACTCACAACAGTTAAAACCACGTTTTTTTACAGTCATTTGCACGTTTCGAGTCACTTTTTACAGTTATTTGCACGTTTTGAGTCCCGGCTAACAGTCAAAACGCCGTTATTTTAAGATCATTTTTAACAGTGTAGAAACCAGTCTTTTCTTTGAATTGGTTACCATTTACCCTCAAAAAGTGGTAATCTTGAAGGTTCTGAATAGCTGAAATCCAAGAGCTTCCGGGGGCTTCGCCCCCTGGACCCCAGAAGAGCTCTGCTCCTGCACCACACCCATTAAAAACATTGGCGCTCGTTATATGCAATTCTCTTTGGCAGTACAAGCTTGTACATGTATACTGCCCGTCTCAGTGAGCAAAGTTAGAAACCAGTCTTTACTCGGGTCTTACTTTGAATTGGTTACTATTTACCCCTCAAACAGTGTCATTTTGAAGGTTCTGAATAGCCTAAATCCAAGAGCTTCCGGGGGCTCCGCCCCCTGGACCCCGGCAGGGGCGCTGCCCCTGCACCCCGCCAGGGCCCTAAAGCGGGCCCCTGTACCCCACCCGTTCAGAGCTTTCCGGTTTGCGCCCCCCCGGTTTGTGTCAAGGCACTTGTGGTGTGCAGTTCAAAAGTTCAAGAAAAAGGGTCTGTAAGAGCATCTACTTAGGACAATTTTCAACGGCCCTTAAGTGGGCCCGAACCGTGTGCCGTTAGTTGTATTGTTTTTATTATTCGCTCACTACGCTTCCAAGGACTCTTACTGCAGCAATAACATTTCTTCACTTTACAAAATTTACACCCCCCCCTGACAAAATGTCTAGCGACGGCCCTGAATCTGCTAGCTGTTTGAAAAACACACACCTTACTACAGGGGCCGGACCCAATAATAATGTCTGAATCCAAAGGTGTGTTTCTTATAAAGTCAAATAGAAAGGAACTTATAGGAAAATCCTTGTAGTAAAATTCAAAGAAGGCCTAAACAAAACAAAACAAAGAGGATGCTTAATAGGCTCTTGTGGTCCCATAAGCACTGATTAGAATGTGGTCCCACAAATACTGATACAGAGCGTGGTCTTCATGACATTAACAGCAAACATTTGCTAGTCCTTAAATTCCACTTGAAAAATGAGAAAATATGAACTTTCGTCTGGTAGTCTGATATCAAAACTCCAATTTGGAAAGTAAAGTGTGTGTGTGTGTGGGGGGGGGGTTGTGGATCGGGTCACCCACTTTTAAGATGGTAAGTTCATATTTCACATAAGTGTGCAGTTAGAGGTACTTTCTGGTCCCCGTTTTGTATTTCAAGATGGCTGCCAGCCAGGAATCGCAAATATTACTGTTGGCATTTACAACAATAGTATTTTGTCTGGAAGGACCCCAGATCCACAGTTGTATCATTTTTGTTCTGGGAGGACCATGAGATTGATATTGTACCTGTTGCAAAAAAATGGATTCACCATTTCTGGAAGGTGCGTGAAATATTTGGTGAATTTGAATTACTTAGAATATTGAAAACAATGTTATAGAAACATAATCTTATCTTAAAATAGCTAGATATCCTAATGATGTGAATTCAAGTGAAAATTTGCTTTTAACAAAATGTCTTATGGAATTACATTGCAACCTGTATAGACAAAAATATTACATCTATGCATGTAAGATGGTTGATTAATGTTGCGTGACTTTTGATAGTTCAATTTCCCCATGTATATAACATATTCGCATATCCTTTTATACATCTATATACGTATTCTGTCCCTGAGGTTCAGTGCCGACGGTTTATTCCATAGTTTATCTTTTAATATAACATCAAGGATCACCTCGCTCATTATAGGATCGTTAAAAGATCCATTTTGCCCATTTCAATGAAATTGATGAGCTTTTGCTGAACAGCTTGTTCACTTATGCTTTATACTCTTCTAGTATTATGAATAAGTTATACTTTTCCTGTTGGGTTACCGTTTCTTTGGTTGTTTATATTTTGCTAGATTTGTCTCTAGGATATCTTGTTTGTATTATCATTGGTTGGAGCTTTATTTATCTTTGGCCAAAATTAAACATGAACAAGGGTCTCTTCCGGTCGTCTGTGATGTTGTGATGTGATTAGAGAGTTGCGAAACAAAATAATTTGTGATGACTTCATCTTCTATTCAAGACCAAATTACCAGTATTGCACGGGCTATCACCAACCATTCCATTATTCCTAAAGTCCCTAGAGGAAAATCTGACAATCGCCGCAAAAAGTGAAGTAGCGGTATTTTGATGTCAAAATATCTTGAAGCAGTTTCTCACTAATCCAAGGCAGGGGTCCGCTCCGTGATTTTTGTCAGGTGAGTTTTGAAGGTTTAAGGGACGTTAGGGATATATATTGGCCATTGTGCTTCTCTTTCAATTTGATATCATATCGTTTAGTATACTTTTCTGATTTGGTTTTGTCTTCGTCCGTCTTTTTTGTTCGGTATTGCTGTTTCCTTGTCTAAGTTCCAACACCCATCATATCTGTTATAATTATAATATAGTGTGTATTCTCTGTAACACTTATTAGTATTATGATACATCGAGAAGAGACGAAGAGTAAAGTATGTCACGCAATACCATCCTGAACAAAACCTCACGGCACAAGATGGGGTGCTCGCCCACTACCCTAAGATCGACGGCAATTGCCCGGTGTACTAATGTGCAGAGTATGCCTGCCTGTATGGGAAAGTTCACCCCATGCCCAAGAAGCTTGATTCAGCATAAATGCCTCCGGACGGACGGCTATCACAGGATTGCTCCGTCCACACACAACGCAAAAATTGTACATCCTTGAGACTTGCTCACCAGACATCCGTCGTAGTGTAGCGAGGCATGCAAGAGCGTAGCTGCCAAGTGTAGATCTAATGTGAAGCACCTATGTTCAGACAGAACCTGCTGCCAACGCCTAAATCCAGAGCGAGTTTCTTAAGCAATGTCCAACCCTTTGAAACAGTCTCAAAGGATTTTAAAGAGAGTCGCCTTGTGGAACGAAAAGATTTGCATCAACCACGTAACATATCGGTATTGAACCTGGTGTGCATCTTCCATCTGGAGCTGAACTCTTATGGCTGTGACTGGTGATGCCTCAATAGATTGAGACCCAGAAACTGCCGATCTAAGGTTTCCTTTGCAGACGTGGGGCTATCTGGAAGCAGATCAGGATACTACCTTGGTTGTGGAACAGCCCCCCAGACAATGGAAACACCTTTGGGGGGGGTTCTGCCCATGCTGGAGCCTAGCACAATGCAAAAAAAATAAGGACCTTGCGGATTCAGTGATGATGAAACAAGCCCGGACGTTGTACCATTCTCTGGCTGGATCATTTGAGAACCACAGTTGTTTTGGACACGATCAATAATAAGAAGAAGATTGTTCTTATGTATTGTAATTCCTTATTTGACATTATTGATGACCAGGGAAAACCATGTTCCATTCACCTAGAAACAAATCCAAGGGTCTTACTCATGCAGACACCCGTCATAATTTTGCCAAGGCTTTTTGGAAAAATAATTTCTGATAATGTTTACATTTTCACACTGATTTGGGAATCCACATGATGAAGAAATTTAAACGTTGAACAGACAAGAGACGGTCCTATAAGTTTGAGGGATACCCAACGGTAAACAATAGCATAATTGTCAAATAAAAATTCATAAACCAGGGTTAATATATATTGTTTCTCAATTTGCCAAATTTAATGTTTTTTTTTAATAAACTAGATCGATAATGTATCAGTTCAAATGCAAATGAGGTATATGTTAGATAACATCTAAATTGAAGTCAAAATGCTGAACGAATTATAACAACTAAAATACCAGGCAACATTCAAATTATTTTACCTGTTTTTACCTACAAACAAGTTAGAACACCTAGTACTATTCTTTGGAATACTACAAAAAAGAATATTCGGTATTCTAAAACAATCAAACACTTTAGGAAACAAGTAAAGAATGATTTAATTGCAATGTATGTATAGCGTTTACTCTGGTTTGTATGTTATTCTTGTATTGTGTTACTTGTATTTTTTGGACTTGCAACTAAAAAATGGATACTCGTATGATTTTTGTAAAATTACATCTACTTGTTTTGCTGGGTGGTGACCCTTTCTGGCCAATAGGCCTTTTGGTCATCTCCCTCATCCTGTAATGTCAAATCACTGTATTTTTATAATATAACATTTGTTTTGAATGGATGAAAAATGAATAAATATGATATGATATGATATAGATTCCCATCAGATACAGGCAAGATGATTATGTCCATTACGGGAGTTTCCCCAACCTGACCCATCTGACACACTTTTTTCTGACACACTTATGAATTCGGAAAGCATATCGGAATAAACATGTACTTTATTCATTGAAGGGTTTCCAAATTCATAAGTGTATTAGAAAAAAGTGTGTCAGAAACTCTTGTGCATTACAGTATGCTCGAAACAACAACAACAACAAATAATAAAATCATAAACCAGGGTTAATATTTTTAGTGCAGATACCAGTTTCAATGCCGTAAAAATATTAATGTACAAACGTTTCGATGTATGTTTCATGTATTTCATGTATGAAGGGAAATAGATTTTGAATGTGTCTTTAAGTACATAAATGTGAGAATGTGAGGCGACGCGTGACTCCAACGAATAAGATTTAACTCGACATTGATGTCTTGAACAAAAAGGGAGCATGTCACTGCTACCAAACAAATATAATATTTTTTCATGAATTGAATGTGGTTGCTTCTTAGCAATTAAGACCTACAACAATTTAGAAAAACTATTCTGTTTGCCAATATTCCATGTATACAACTTTAATTCCACACTTGAAAGACACGAGACTGCTTTTGAAAATGAGATTCTTCAATATTCAGTTGTGTTTTAATATCTAATATCAAAAACTATGGACTTATTTGGCAAAACACATTTAAAAATAACATTTATGATATCAACATAAATACATTGGTGCTAGGAGCCGTTCAGTGGCAATAGCATTGATTGAAGAATAATAATACACTTCATAATAAAACTCATATAAATAGAAAATGCCTATCTGTACAATATATTATATTTCGAAGAAGCTAATGGTATTTACAGGACGATCCTAAAAGTCAAATAAATCTGTAAAATAAGAACGGTTATACAAGAAATATTTACACGAAATGTACAAAATAAGTGGGCTCAGTTGTTATGTGGCCACACAAGGACCAGCCCCTCTCTCTAGCCATAATATTCATGATATCTTCTTAACGCAATAGATACAACCCGCCCACGCCAACAAACGTGGCTGACTCGCACGGTATTGTTTTCACAGTCATGAAAAAATCAGTCATAAATTAATATACAGTATTACAAATATCTGTATTTTCCTTTGATGCAAAACAAACTTTATTTAACCTTTCATCTCATATGAGTACGTGTGGATTGATCAAAACAAACCAAACTAGAACATATGTGATATGTAACGAACCAACTTGTATTGGAATACCAAAGGATAAAACCAATTTGATGTGGGTATTTCCACCTTTTTATTCCTGCCTTGTGATTAAAATTATTCTTCATTTCTAAAAGTAATCAAACATGAAACAAAACTAGGAAAGACAAGCAAATAATTACAGAAAATGCAAACTCAAAACTTTCAGCATCAAACAAATGTAAGAGTTTTAGGAATAAATTGAGTAAAGAATATGCCGCGTCTTTGAAGGAAAAAGAATCCTTTGGATTAAAGAGGTACACATATCATATGTATTTAGTACCATACATTTACTTAAATTAGACTACATTTAGCTTCATTAACCCACCAAACAGTAATGCAATTTTCCTCTTGCTCAAACGATATTACCGATTTTAAACAAATTGCTATACTATTTATAGCCTTATTTGGCACGCTTTATGGAAATGTCAATGCAATGTGATTGAAACAAAATGTACTTTCAAATAATAAACCTAAATTGTAATAATACTAATCCTTTAACTATATACAACTGGTCATGTTATCACTTAATGTAACTACCTGAATTAAGTTAAAATAAACACAGTTATAGTCTATACTAGCATAGCCGAGCTATAATTGCGCTTTCACGAGAAGTCAACAGGTTAAATTGTCCAGACCTGTCCTTCCGTCCAAACATGCAAAGAATAGAAAATAAACACCTGCAGAAATATCTGAAATGTTCAGGTGAACTAGATACAAGTATTGTATTCGCCGCATGCTTGGAAGATCTGGAGGGCAAACAAAAGTCCATTCAACACAATTTACAATGAAAGGACCCTATACTGGAATAACCTGTACTTGTTAGAGTTATTAGCCTAATTATAATAGGAGGAGGTACTTTGATGTACGCGTACACAATTTAGTAGTGTATTTTTTTTTTTTCAAGACAGCTGCATTGTTATGCTAAGTGCGATTAGTGGATCTTGACTGCTCAAATTCTGCTCGATTTTGGTCCAAAATGTTCCCATATTCCAGTATGAACTCGAACTGGGTAAAATATACCAAAAGCATTGTCCTCATCGCACAAACTGAGCACATTGCATATAAACACTATCAACTGGTGGTAATATATATGACCAAGGGTCATTAAGCAAAATAAGTTACAGTGTAAAATTCTATCCTCATTATCTCCTGGTGTCCATTTAAGGTGTTGTACGACTACCTAATTTCCTATACTCCTAATCGGCCAAAGGAGACGTATGGTTAGATTTTTTTACATAAATCGGCGCTTTTGGATTATTCACCTGGGTGTGTGATTCAATGTATTGGTAACATTTGTTAATATGCAAAAAATCCTGATGACGAAAAAAATGTCATCATATCTCTTTTAACTGTGATGTAATTTAAATTCGAAACACCATCGAAAATAATTTTAAGAACGTAGGAAATATGAAGTAGAGCATACTACCATATCCAATTGTAGCCATTTTGCCTGAATGACTTCACTACTGAAGAAAAATATAGTATACGGAGATGATTCTTAGGGGGCCCATTTTAGGTGTCCCGTTTCTTCACGCACACTCCACTACGTCGTCATTAAGGGTGTCAGTTTTAACAATATAGAAAAATCAATAAGGATATTGATGCTCATGCTGTTAATTTAACGTGACCTTTTATGGTTCATGCAATTCGCGCACTAGTCTCTTGAAATTGGTGTGAAAGTTTCTTGGCTATCACCCTTAAGACGCTTCTCACCTTGTTGTGAAGTCAATTGATTTCTCTTGTATGGTTTGCTAACACTTGCAATGTTTCATCAACAAGATTAAGGTTATGTTCTTGCAGTTCTTGTATCATGTTGTTGAAAGATCTTATAATGTATAAATCTTACATAAGCCTCGTCTACCGAATGGGGGTGGTTACCAAGCCCCTTCTAATTTTGTAACTCTACTAAAAACCCCCTTTTTCTGGTGCTAAATGATTTAACACTTAAGTGACCAAGGGGGGGGGGTCCTAGGGACCCTCCAAATTTGTTTTCGCGCTGGCCGCTTTACGCGTGTTTTTTTTTTTGCGCTTTTTTTGTAATTGTCTGACTTTTAAATGCGCTTCTTTTCATCCCAAAAAATTAAAATCGGCCAAGCCGTTAATGAGTTAATTAGTGAGGGTCCCATGGAACCCCCTTGGGCACTAACGGAAGTCATCTGAGAATATTAAAAAAAAAATCAAAGAACCAAATCATTTTTTTTTTTGCTGATATATGTTCACACATACATATAAGTAAACAATTAATAGTAACCTTAAAATAATTAACCCTTTATGTGCTGAAAACAATTTCATTGTGGACGTTGCTAAATCGTTACTGTCCAAAGTCTATGGGAAAATAATGTGTATTTTGCAACACCCGTTAAAAATACAGGATTCCTAAAACTTCAAGTTTTTTTGTTAAACATGTAATTTGGTTCTTCTAGAGTAGATATCAACATAAAATACGTTTTCAAAAGTTGATGTAAGCGCAAGGCTCATTTGAATTTTCCGTCTTTTGTCCCATTTTTTGCGTTTTTTGAAACAATATTTTGCCCCTAATTTGCAGCCCAACTAACAAATTTCATTTTTTATTGCTGATTTGGGGTTTTCTTACGACCCTTCACATGTGGTATAAATTTTGTGCAAAAATTCCCTCGGGAAAGTGGTTTCCTTAGGAGGGTCCCATCCCATGGAACCCCCCCCCCCCCCCCCCCGGGCACCAACGGCACCAACCCCTTGGTCCCTTAAGTGTTAATGTAATTGTCAATTAACATTAATTTTTACGCTCCTTTTCATCAAAACGAGCACCCACCGGGGTATATGTATGGAACATTGTGATCTCAATGTGATGAATCGCTTGGTAACCACGCCCCCCCCTCCCCTAAAGTACCAACATGCTTATTGTAACGTGAGAATGCTACAAATACTTTATTTTGCCTACCAATCGATAGCTATGGCCTTCCTCTTTCCATGGATACCACAGCGAGTATTAACATGGCTATTGTTAGGCTAGAATAATGTCATGAAGTTTGCATGGCAGCAAAACTCAATTTCCATAGACAACCAGTATAGAATAGCGAATATTCAATTTAGGTAGACGGTGGTTTATTATAACGGGAGTGTTGTAAGGCAGCAAAAATGCTCCAATTAAAAACCAAACTACTTCGCCGGACTATCCTTTGCGCTAACTTAGTAAAATTAAAAAAAAAATAATCATACCACTTTTACAGAGGGCATTAAAGTTCTTGAATTATGCATGTTGGTCCGGGGGTCAAAATTTCTTTTTCCGCCTATCAAAATCTTACTGATATGTGCGTCAGAATAGCTATTTCCTTTCATATGAAAACAAAACCAAATATTAAAATCCATGTGTGTATACGAGTTTTAGCTTCATATTTGAGATCGGCTTGTTTTCAGCGATATTGAATTAATTCGGGATTACCCGGGATTATGATGCCACTGACGATCAAAAAGTATGGGTTGTACTTTTCGTGATTGTGATACAATATTCTTTTCACAAGAGTAACCTGAATTAATCACTAATAATCTTTAATTTGTTATATATATTCGCCGTGGCTTTTATTAATATACGGAATTGATTTTCTTGTCCTCGAAATCGACCGTCTGATCACATCCCCCCAAGAAGTTGTTTTGAATCATGCCTTCTCCACACAACACAGTCCGCTTACATTTTGGGGGCATTTTTGTGCGCTCATTCAACAATCCATTTTAATACGTTCATGTTTTACTGACACTGAAAACCTTTAAATGACGTCATGATGCATGAATTTTGTAACGGTGAGGTAGAAAAATCGGGGTGTGTCATAAAGTGAACGCCACCTGACGATATCTAAATATTTAATAATAAATTAAAACTACCATTAACTATTGCATGGGGTGGAATACGGGAGATTATTTATAGTGCCTTTTTACGCTTTTCCTTTTTTGGTCAAACTTTTTTTTTTTTCTTTCGAATAACAAATTATCTTAAAAATCGGCTGACAATATCTAACATATCCATGTAATCGAAATGCATGGGAGTTTACCCTTTTAATGCCCAAGCTAAAAAAAAACTTCTGCTTCTGTTATGCCCAAGCGGGGGTGGGGGGGTCCTAGGGACCCAAGACCTAGATAAACCCTCTTCCCCGTGGGAGTTTGATCATGACACTAACACAAATAAATGGGGGGTCACGTAAGAACCACAGACCCACAATCAAAAATGAAAATCCTATCCGACCTTTGACCTATGACCAATTGAAATTGTCACTCTTCAAAAAGAGTGGTTCTCACCATTTCCATCCTCAGCAACTCCAATATAGCGGTTTGGAACCAAAATAATTCATTATATCTACTCTAGAATACCCATTAAAATAATCGTTGCAAAATATAGCCAATTTAATACCATCTGTGTATTTTTCTGAGAAACTTCAAAATCGCCTTCTTTTCCCCATAACTTACCCAGTTAGTGCACACGGCATGACAAAATTGAAAATTGATGCTATCAGCATAATAAATGGTATTTGATTTAAAGTATTATTAATTATTAATTAATTACCTCCTAGGTATAATATCTAAGCAAATAAATCCCAAGATTTTAATTACTTTAATTTTTTTGATTGTTTTTTTAATATCGTGATTTTTTTTTCACTAGTCCGTTTCGTGCCAAGGGGGGGGGGGGTTCCTAGGGTACCCAACCTAATTATTCCTAATGAGCGGGGCGGATTAGATTTTTTATTTGTATCAGGAGAAGCGGATTCATAAATCAGACAAGTAGCAAAAATCCTTGAAAAATTGATTGCGTAACCGAGAAATCCAAAAAAACCCAAATGTTGGGTACTATGGACCCCCCTTGGGCCACTTAAGTGTTATTGCACGCAAAACTATATATATGACTACATCACAAGTAATCAAAATCTTGCCAATTATTGTAAGATAATTGATATGTTTAATCAAAACGGAAAATCTAATTCAAGTGAAATTTTATTTTAAAAAACTTTTGATTTTTGTTTCTGAAACAATACGAATGTCAGTCCCTTCTCCCATACCTCTAACAACAAGTTTGACAAATGCTTAAAACGCCATGGCTTAGAGTAGATGCCCTTCATGCCAATTTCAATTCCTGGTAGCTCAAAGTAAAAAAGTCGTGGTCTTATGCGCTAAGGTAAAAAGAAAACATTGGACTCTTTCACGATTAAAGGGACGTCATTGTTGCATTCAACGAAAAAATCGTGGTATGTCTCATGATATAAGTAGCCACTAAAGTGGTCGGAAGGAAGAAATGACTTCCATCAAAGGATGGCGTGGCTTACGGAATAAAACTCATGTTAATCCTTCAGAAGGAAAATTTCCATTAGAACTACTTCTGGCACCTGCTTACACGAAGAATTAACAAACATTGCACAATTTCAAGGGTGAGTCAAAAAAAACTGACCCGATTGTGTCCGCCTTTTGAATTTGTAAGTTAAAATATAATCTAAACATATTTGGTTTCATCTGAAAGCTGGGTTCATTATCTTTAATTTACTGCAAAGATCATTCACAGCGGTTAGGTATCGACCGAGATTACAGTTCGTTTGAATACAAGGTGTAGTCGGTTTTCTGCGATCTTCCACGGATTCACATTGAAAATGAACGGCGTTTAAGCGAGGAAATCGTTCCAGCACAGAAAAGAAAAATCAGACTATTTATTCACTGCAGATTCTTGATTAGAAAGACTGTAGCTCAGCCCTTACTTAACCGATTGGGAAATATATTTGCACAAAATTAAAGATAATCCTGAAATAAGCTTTCCCAGATGACACCATATGTTAGATATATATTATTAAAAATTCAAAATGATGGACACAATCAGGGTCAAGTTTTTTTTTGCTAACCCTGTCTAGCTAGTTCCATACAGTTTTGTTATTTTGTAATTATTGCCTTCACATTACGCTCCCCAATGAGCAAAACCACGTCAAATGTTCGGTAACTTTATAGAATACCCTCAAGCCCCTTTATAACCCAAGTGAAAAAGTATTATGTTTGTAAATTTTTAAAGTGGAACTTAGAGAAAAAAAACTTAGTTTAAAGCAGATTACACAAGCCATTTTTTTATTATTCTTTGAAACCTTCTACAAAATCAATTTGTTTGTAAATTAAACCACCAAATTCATTCAACACGAAATGTACCATTTGGAAAACAATACGGTTTACTACGCCCATTTGAACTGGCCTATAATTCAGATTAAAAGTAGATTTTTAAAAAAGACCTAGTGAAACAAGACCTGGTGCATCTGGATCCCCGTTGAAACATGTGCATCATCGCAATTTACTGGACAAACGATCGTGTTCCTTGATAGCAATTCACTATGATATTGCCAAAATTGACCCTTTAAGGAGAGAGGAGAGCTTGTATTAAATGGAAAATTTTGATTTGCATATTTTCAAAATGCGGATACGTTTTTTCTGCTTTAACCTTTTCTGTAATACTTACTACATCGCCATTTGAATGGATAACTAGTGTATAAAGTAATTAATCTTACCCGGTTGCAGGCGTGCACAAGTACGTGGCCAAACTTCACGCTTCAAAGAAAGAGAGATGTTATTTCAATGAAATTTTGATTTGAACCTTACTTCAAAAAAATTAATTTATTTCTTTTCAAATTATTGAACTTTGAAGCAGGGTCAACCAGAAATAACGTTTTTAATTTATAGAAATAATAATAACTATTTTTCTAGGTCTGGAATATCTCTGTTTGTAGCCAATAGCTAAATACAAAATAGCTAAAAAAGTGCCAAAAAGTGCCCTACATCTGCCTTTCAACCTTCAATAGCCCAATTTCCCGGGAAATTTGTTAAAAATAGGACTACAATCACCTAATCGATCAGACTTTCAGACAGACATACGCGATATTTTAGTCAATCTGCAATGGATGAAAAAGGAATCCCTGCCCCCCTCATCACCCTAAAACTATAGTGTGAAAATAATTTAATGATCCATCAACCGCGCCCCTACACCAAAGCGTCCCTGTTTTCAGTGTTCTTCACCTCGTGATAACAATTAATATGTTTTTCGTTGCAGCTTTAAACGTCTAAATTTGGTTATTAGTCATCCATTATGTACGTGACATTCGTACACTGTCATAAGAAGTAGATAAAGGATATGTATCCCAAATAAATTGTGTAACGTTACATTAACCTGCCAGGCGTTTTGCAAAGTACACCACGATGTAGGGCAGTATATCATGAGGCATTTGCAAAACCTGTTTCCAACTTTGCACTGCCATACTTCAGTTATATTAAAGAAAAATATAATAAAATTAAAAAAAAAAAAAACAGTGGTTTTAAATTTCTATAATAATTCCTCTTGCGTACGTTAGGTTCTACCATTTACTGAACACATTAGAGCCATTCTTCGGTCACGTTTGTGACCCAAATGGGAAATTTTGATTTTCAACCCAATTGCTGTTTTGCCAATATAACCAATCTGTATTACTTTTTGTAAAAATGAAAAACCTTTAGACAAAACCAAACCAAAAATAAATGTTGCCCACTGTTCGACATATTGATTATTTTGTATGGAGGGGTAAAATAAAGTTCGGTCAAGTTTGTTGGACCTCAGACAAAAAGGGTTTTTTAGAATCAAACTCAACTGTAAAATTCTGTGGAATATATAAGTACTCACATTATTATATTTCATTTCAAACGACACTTGGTTAGGTTTTAAGTAAACAATGTTGGTAATTAAAGTAACAAGCAAAACTTTACTTGGTAATTAACAAATTTATATCACTAAGTACGGGGTCACGGGTGTGACATTTGGTGGTTACGGTGTGACATCTCCATGACTTGATCAAACAAAATTGATGACCATTGTTAATGTGCAACAAATATGAAGTTTTAATTAAATCTTGTGTATTTCCATACTTCTCAAACTATTTCAAAACAACTTTCAGTACAATTGCCATCAGCAATAACTTGCAAAGAGTAATGTTACTCCTAGTATGCTATTTCCTGTGTTGGAAATGTTGCAGTCTGCTAAATTGGCTCTTCACCCCAAACGTCAAGACACATGGAAATCAAGTTTAAACCAGATCTGTTATTAAAATTAATTGTTGTTTCCTTGTTAATAAAACCTCCTACCTGAGCCATTTTTTTAACAAAACTCCCGAAGGGGGGTGGGGGGGTGGTGACCCACCCCCCCTGTATTTTCGTTACTGACCCCATTCCTAGTAATTTGGTACCAAAGGTAGCTTTAGTTTTCTCTTCTTTCCATTGGTACCAAAATAAGTACTAACATCCCCATAATGACGTCACCGTGACGTCATATGTTGAGGACAGTACGAAAATAACTGAATCATAGGTGGAAAAGCTGATATTTTCGCAATTTTAGCGACTCAAACACCCTATTAGAGCTCTAAAATGATGTATTAATAAACTAGTCATTTCCCATGAAAGTAGATTCAAAAACCGCATGAAAATCTGTTTTTTCCCTACCTTTTTGGCGAAAAATTGAATTTTCCCTGTGTGTTCTATGGAATGGCAGTTTTGCTACATCGAATATCCTTTAATGACGTCATTGGACCGTAATGCTAGGCATGGTTGGTACTTATTTGGTATCAATGGAAAGAGGAAGACCATATCTATCTTTGTACCAAATCACGTGTCTGTATGTCCTGTGTTGTGTTAGGCATGTGGTACTTCTCTTCCGAGGGGGTGGTTACCACCCCCCCCTATCGATCACTTTGGATCACCCTTTACCTTACCTATTTCCCCGGTGGATGTTTGTTTTTTGGAGTAAAGGAGCGGAACATGCAATTGACAAGTACCATTAAATATTTGGCCCAAAAAGGGGGGTTTTAGCAAGCCGGGGAAAAACCTGAAGGGGGGGTGGTACCACCCCCCCCCCCCCCCCCTTCGTAGAGAGGTTAAAACGTGATCATATTCACATTTTAACTGTGCATAGAAGGACCAAACTGCTACATTCTTCAATATGACAAGAACTTTATGCGTCCTTAAATACTAAAATGGTTAGTGCCGGTCACGTGTGTGCGTAATTAGCACATCAATAACTTTTGAAAGAGGAAAGGATCTAAATCATTTATTTTGTATAACGGAAGGTACATATAAACTGGCTTTTGACAGAATATGAACATTACTGAGACATTGTATTTCTAGTAATAAAAACTTCTTGTATTTTTGGTCAACGTGTTGACATACCAAGGTCCATTAAATTCTCTGTTTAAGACGTGTCTATTACCGTATAAATTTGTATTTTTTCAACATAATTTTTCGAAGATTGAAGTCCATGCAATACTTTAGGCAGTATTCCAGACAAAATGAAAGCCTATTTAATAATTAAAACTAAAGAGACCAAAAGGGTAATAATCTCACTTTTTTATCCCAAATTTGAGACGTTTCATTTATGTGCAAATGAGGGTGTTTGAGTTGATCATATTGTTTAAATATCAATACAGGAAAAAGTGGAAAGGATGATTAACGTGATAATGTAAAGAAATTTGCAATACCATTACTTCATTTCTTTATCAAAACTGGTTTACTTTTTTGAAGATGCCCATTATTGTAGCAGACAATGCTCACATAATGCTAAGTAGAGTGCGAGGGCTGAGGTTGGGTAGAAATTTCTTTCAACATACAATGTATAAAAACATTCATCATCATACAATGTATTTGTATTACATTGATTGACACAAGCGGCATGCGTTTCATTCAAAACAACAACAGCTGCAACAACAACAATAATAACAAAAATAATAAGCCTCTGGATTAATCTCTCTTTGCATATTAAGATAATTCTACAACTTAAAAAACCCAAGCAGATTGTTACACCTTCGATTTACCTGAAATTATTTACTTTGTCATTATTGCCTTCACTTTTGCTCCCCAATTGAGCAAAACAACGTCAAATGCAGAGGTACCTCCGGCCACCCACCCACACAAAACAATTCAACTGGGGGGGGGGCACAATAGGCAGAACAACATATACCTGACAAAGTGGGGCTAGAATCGAGTTGTTACACTTGAAAAGATCATTGACTATAGTGATGGTCAGAATAGATCCGCCTTTACTACTGGGGCTTCCAACCCAAAACCTTCCCAAATCTTTGGTACGACGTCTGTACGACGCTTACAATTCAAAAGCCGTGCTTAATCTGCACAGTTAGGTGAACTCAAGCATGACCGACCCCCCCCTATGGCTGCCAGTGATTAGGTTTTGGAATGTGCAATATGGGATTGGGTATTTGAGTTACGAGGTTTAAAAAACCTGTTGCATGCACATGCAGATGCGGTAATGCAGTGAGAGTGCCCATGCCCAGCTGTGTTCAGGAATGTTACCGATATCGATCGAGTGGACTTTGAACCTATGCGGCCGCATTCCTTAACACAGCTGGGCATGACACTCTTACTGCATTACCGCATCTACATGTGCATGCACCCAATTTTGTAAACCTCGTAACTGAGAAAATGAATTGGCTTACGCAGTATTGTCGGTTTATTCCTCAATGTAGTATTGCACAGAACTAGTCTAGTCTCAAGACTTCATAAAGAACGATTTTATTATAGAGAGAGCTTTATTCCGCCAGGCATATAATCCCTCGTTGAAGTCTTCCCACAAGACTAGGTCGATACAGTATGGCATGGAAGAATGACTTATTGTCACTATGATATCACGACTGTTGTAAGAATCGCCCCAAAACTGATTTGGAATGCAACTGTCAATTAGTTATCTGGAGCATATTTGTCCTGGTAACGTTGCCTAAATTTGGGTTTATTTACCAAATTATTACTTTATATGTTAGTTACAATACAGGCTTAATATTTAAGGTAGCATGTAACCACTTCTCGTTTAATTTTCACGGAAACGTTCCTAGAAAAGTATAGTTCTTTCCAATTGTAATTGCATTTCTTCATGGCTTGTTTATCTAGATGGACATCATAATATATAACAATGGGTGTTTAAACTAAAAATGAATTTAAAAGTCTTGAAAATAAATCAAACTGAGTTTTGCACCTCATAGAGAACTGTAGAGAACTTGTGGTCCAACGATTGAATCAATGTCAAGTAAAGATCGGATGTCTAAATATTACAAATTACATTATATCTTCCTCATGGCGTCACATGTATAGTAATTAAATATACATTTCCTTTTCTATCTTTGAGCAAGAGCAGGCGATAACAATCAATGCCTTTGCTAAAGTGTTACACAAATTGTTATCAAAACACAATAAAACATAACAGGTGGTCATAATTGCCCTGTTTTGCAATCTCACTCGTCATAGGCTATATTACAATGTTGTCAACAGTCGTGAAAACATTACCGTTAAATGTGACAGCATAGTGTCATGTACTCGGTACAACTACTAATACGTAACTAGAGATAGAAACAGTATCCGACTCTAGTGTAGATACAAATACAAACTTCTATTGTTTATTAAAATTCCGTGAATGTTCTGCACATACACTTCATCCAAAGCCACATTATAGTACATGTGAAGCTGTATTTTTGTGAAAATTTGATATACAATCTTGCAACTAAGGTTTTTCTTATAAACATTGTATGAGGATTCCAAAAATCATGGGTGTCATTTTTTAATGTATGTATCAATTTAAAAACAATTTAAACACTTTTATTGTTTACCCCTGTACAAATTTTGTCCCCTTAAAAAACACTAAAGAACACATTTAAAAGAATGACACCCATGATTTTCAGATTCTTCGTGAAATTCTGTATTGGAAAAGCATTGGTGTCAAAATTGTATATGAAAAAAACTAAACCAAAACATTAATTACATTTCCCCATGTACTATTAGGTCGTCATAATAGTGCAGCGTCGCTTAAGGTTGGCTTAAACAGAGTACACTGCTTGTGGGACAGCTACGAGGGGCGATTGAAAAGTTCTGAGCCTACGGTAAAAGTATGTGGGCTGTACATGTATTTCAACTCGAAGATGAGGAAGGCTTGGAGTGGTTATTTTTAAGTTTTTCTAAAGAAAAAACAAATCACACTTTGTAAATCAGGCCCTTCCACACCTCTCAAAAATAAACTGTTTTGGAAAATTACGGGGATCACCAATCTTCAGATTTTCATCAAAAAGCACCGTTTCAAGGGGAAATTTTTAAGGGGGGGTCACACGATGAGAGGAAGCCTTTTTCTGGGATATTGTTAGAAAATGTGTTAGTTCAAATGCGTCAAGGAGAACCATGTTCCATTTTCTTTTTAAAAAATAACATTTAAAAAAAATTGCAATGTTTGATTTGGCGTTGTAAAAAAAAAATAATAAAAGCTAGCCACATAAAAATTTCGACATGTTTATTTAATAAATTAAAATAAAAACACTTGCAAATGAAGCGAAAGATTATAGCTTACTTCTTCTATCTTAGGCTCAGAACTTTTCAATCGCCCCTCGTACATCATGGTCGTATAACACACGCTACACTACGTACTGAAATTGTGCAACAGGGTTAGAGTACCATTTTGCATTTTAATCGAGATTAACGTGAGCACCAAGAGACTGCAACAATTCCCATGTCCAAAACCGAAACGGTGCTGAAATTGACTATGGAACTTTAAAGCACATTATTCAGTTTACTGCGTTGGCCCGGACGTAATCTATATTTCATATTACAAAATTCGAACGTATCGCCCTCATTACGATACGGTAGCTTTAAATAGGTCAGATACCTTGCAATTTTAAATCAATGAGTGCTTTCTTCTCGTTTCATATGTTTGTTTTTTTTTTCTGGTCCATTTTCGTAAGCTCTCATCTATACATTTCTTCAAACAAACGTTTGGCATTGCCAAAATTATCATACGATCTCTCAAATGGACTTTCCTCTTACATTCGACTTATTTTTCTTAACTAACACATCTAAAAATTTATAAAAATGTTATCATATTTACCAAAAATACTTTTACTAATAAACACAATATTATCAAATGTCTCAACATGCAGATTAATAATAACACTGAAATTGCTTACAATTTGCATAAGTACATCAGCATGAAATCCATGGGATATCAAATTTGAAGACAATGTCTTTCGTACTTGCTCTTCCCGTAATAAAAACAGAGAAAATGCATGCGTCATTGTACGTGTGACAAAGATCGCCATCATAACTACGGTTTGATATCAGAACCCAAATGAGTGGATCTCCCTTGATACTACAATATTATTTCAAAACGCAAACATTTCAGAGTTTCTGAATGCGTGCCATTGATTGGTCACAGATTGGCGCCAAAACAAGAAATCTTGACGTACGCATTCATAAACTCTGAATGATTCTCTGAAACAATAGTTTTGCTTCTTCTTTTTTTTAATTCCTCTATCCAAAACCGTGTTTTGACTACACGATTATATAAGGGACGAATTCAATACTCAACTGGCGGGCGTTTTCCAGTTCTGCCCGGTTTCGCCCGGTTCAATTAATTCATTGAGTTTGCTCAATTACTTAATCGGATTAAAGGATTCAGACGATTGAGCGGATTAAATGAACCGCCTTGAACCGGACAGAACCGGAAAATACCCGCCGGTTGAGTATTGATTTGGTCCCTAACATTAAAATATTTAGTAATTCATTCTGCAGTAATTTTTAAAGAAAATTCAATATTATGAGAAATAAAAAGGAACATTACGCCCCAGGTAGTTTTGCTTCTACGTTCCTCAACCAACAGCTGATTTCGTCCTTTTTCTACTTCTGTCGCTAATCATGTTGCCATTATAGCGACTGACAAAAAACACAAATTGTAATACTGTGAACCTCAGCGAACCAATAAAGATGATAATCGATGCTTAAGTCACGATGGGACCGTTAAACTTGTATGTTACTCGGCACATTTATATGTCAACTTGTATAGACACGTGGAGGTTACTCTAGGGCGAAATTTAGAAAAGATCTATAAGATATTGGGGACCTTTTGGGAAGTCTCGTACATATACAGGGTGAGTAAAAAATGCACCCAGATTGTGCCCGCCATTTTTCATCTTTGGCTAACACATATCTCAACATTTGTGTTATCAACGGAAAGCGTATTTTCTTAGCTTTAATATTTTGCAATAATAATTCCAAGTAGTTAAGTATAGGCTGAGTTACAGTCATTTGATTTTATATTAACGGAATAAGCAGCGATTTGCTGAATCCAAAACATTAAAAAAATCATCAACATTTATATTTTGGTATATTTATTATTGTAATGGATGTGATAGCATAACCTGCATGTAATATGCTTGAAATCAGTGTATTAAAGACAAGACAGTACATTTTATTCGATTCTGGAATTTTTATACGTGCGAATAAACTTCCGACTTGAGATCAAAAAAGCCTTTCCCTGTTAATATCCCAGATTTTTAAGAGCGATAATGTGCACCATGACCTGTACAGTTTGACCTCAAATACAACCATTATTTATCTTTGTGTATTCTGAACTGGTGTAACCACAATCAGCTGTTTACTTCAAATTTTAAGACACCATCGCTGTACGTCCATTTGCGGGAGACGATATGACAGCTTTCCTCAAATACTTCAGTTTTTCACTATTTGATGTGTTTTTCCTACATTAAAGTAGTTAAATGGAATTGACACACTTAACCCTGATTTATAAGCTAAAAAATGATTCACTCGCAATATCCCTTTAAGCTCGAATAGTCAAAATACTTGAAGAATAGCTTGAAAGTGAAGGATGAGTCTCTAGAAGTATTGTAAGTTATTCTTTTGCAACTGAAAAATTGACAGAAAAAGGAAGAAAAATGTTGCCTTGAAAGATATGAATCTCCACTCAATTACGCGTTGCACTTAGTGTCCGTACGGACAGTAATGACTAAAATATCTGATTCTGTTAAATCACTTGCAGGATATGTTATGATACCTATTCTTGTTACAGACATACAAAAATATGATTTTGGTGAGTTTTTTTTTTCGATTGTCTGATTGAGCAAATCCTGATAGTGCCTTTAAGCGCCTGTTAATGTTAAAAAAACAGTGATAACTACACGACGTTGGACTCCCTCAAAAAGCCAAATTAACCGTTGCAGAAATTGAAAAAAAAAATCGAAAAATACGCTAAAAGGCGAGTAAAACTTCCAACGTGTCCTTTAAGAAGGGATAATATAGATGATTTTATCAAAAAACAAGATTTTCTTACCAACGTGATCAACATGCATGATTTCGCATTAATTTTGAATTACATTACAAAATGTGCTTCACAAACAACCTGCATGTAACACAGTACTTATGCAATTTTCAACTCTTGTTTAAAACTTTCAAATAAAAATAGATGTTATTACATTTTGGTCCAAACTCCTGTCATTTAATTAATTTACTTAAGAATAGTACGAACGTTGCAAGTTACTAGAATACGCGTATTACACTACATTGAAGTGGATTAATAACAGTATCAGAACATACTTAGACATAGATTTTGTTTGATCACAGTTTTATAGTTTGTACTGAGCATCTAATGAAAGCGTGCCAAGAATTATTGAACATGTATTACAGTACATCAGCCAGGTGTTTGTGGGATATGAGATATCTTGCACTTTTTTACCCGCCTAAAAGCCGTCCTAGCGTCATTGTACATTACATAATCTTGGCCTGATACGCACGCTAAAGGCATCGATTGCAGAATTTTAAAATGAAAATATACGTAACATTTTTGGAAAGCAATTTGTTTTCTGCAAAAAATACTACATAAGTACGACAATGTATACACAGAGAGAAACAAACACATAAACTATGTAAAAATAGAACTCTATTATAATTATGCAAAATTTTACTTAATTTAGGTTAATTTTACTTCATTTATGTAAAATTTTACCTAATTTAGGTAAAAACTTTTACTTAATTATTATAGAGTTCTATTTTACACAGCTTGTGTATTTTTTACATAACCTTTTCCTCTGTGTACTTTTAAATGTCCTTGAAATCGTAATAGTAGGGTTTCAAATGAGAATCATATTCTATAAAATTAGGGAAGAAGGTTTGAAGATGTTGTTCTATAGTTTCGAAGGGTGCTGAATCAGCATTTTTGGGTCCAACCTCTTGGAAATGTGGGGAACATTGTAAAATAAGGGGGTGAATTTACTACAGGGGTAAATTTGAAATCAAGTCAAATTGTGTTTAAATGTACATCAGTGAATTTGTCTCATCATAAGGATACAAAAGTATAGTTTGTCTGGGTTCCGACCTTTAGTTACACGGCTACAGCCCTGAAAAAACTTCAACGGCCTTCTTGAATATCAAATGCTCAGATTTTATCGAAACCGGTGTCAAATTATTGCTCTGGTCATACTGAAGCAGAAAATCCATTTTAATTCTTTGGGCAGCAAAGAACCCCTATAGACCATGTAGACCCTTGTTACATTTTGCATACTACTTACGCAACCAAGTGCCGAACATTGTAAAATAAGGCAAGACGAAGAATATGACACTAGATTTGTTATGACAACAAAATCGGAGCACTGGGTAAGTTTTACCCCAGGATGACCTTGAACCATATCATGGCTGTAGCCGTTTAACTAAAGGTCAGAATCTAGGCAAAATATACTGTTTTTAATACTTATAATTAACATTTCCCAGACGTTGGACCCAAACATTCTGATTTAGCACCCTTCAAACTCTAGAACAACATCTTCAAATCTACTTCGGGAATAGGATTCTCATTTGTAACCCTACTATTACGCACGTTTGTACTGTCATAAAGGTGCCAGCGATAAAAAACGTAACAATTGCTAGAAATTGAGCTCCCTGTGGTGATTTTGCTCGTTTATAGCTCCATATGCCGAGTCTCTATAGTGCATACACTTGACAAGCTTAAAATAAGTTCGTTCTCCTTATACAGTGTGAGTCAAAAAGAATAGGACCGTGATTGATTATATTTTATCAAAAAACTAATTGAGTTTGATAAAAAAGTTTTAGATATTCGAAACAAGCATGTTCTTCCGCACATTAGAAAAAAAAAGAATCACCGAAATTCGTTATTCCTAACCATTGTTATGCCTGTTCTGTCGAAGGAACCCATTTATCCAGCTGTCCACGGAATGCTGAATGCTTTGAATATGTGTTAGTACCTGGGAGAAATGACTGGGTCATTGAAATGTAAATGAGATGTAAACTCGCGAGTTTCAAAAACATATTAGCATGGTCTGCACAAAATCAATAATAATGAATAAAATAACAAATCTGAAGGTATTTTCAAAACTAACTTGGCATCTTGGTGGAAAGGTATTAGGCATCTTGGCCCCTCCATATCCAGATGTTGAAACTTATAGTTGAAACTTACTTGCAGACCCATTTTCCTGTTGAGGTTCAGAGACAGTTTGCCTTGCAGTTCCCGCAAGCAAACTGTACACCTTGCAACAGGTTATTATAGCAATGGTCAGGAAATTTGATGACTATGGAACCATCAAGAACCGACAATATGAAGCATCAGGAAGACGACGGACTGCCAGGTCCCAAGCTAACATTGCTCGAGTGAGACAAGCTCTGAGAATGAACCAAAGTATCAGCTCAATTCTTGGGTTCATTCTCAGAGCTTGTTTCACTCAAGCAATGTTAGCTTGGGACCTGGCAGTCCTTCTTCCCGATGCTTCATGTTGTCGGTTCTTGGTGGTTCCATAGTCATGGAATTTCCTCACCATTGCTATACTAACCTGTTTGCAAGGTGCACGGTTTGCTTGTGGGAAATGCAAGGCTAACGGTCTCTGAATGGGTCTGCAAGTAGGTTGCAACTATACAAGTTTGTTGTACATCTGGATATGGAGGGGCCATGATACCTAATACCTTCCACCAAGATCCAAGTTAATTTTGGCAATACCTTCAGATTTGTTATTTCGTCGGCCGCGTCACATAGTGACGTATTCGACATTTTGGACTTTTGGGAGAAATTTGGCCTGTACGTTTGTTTTATACTATTCTACATTTTCACCAAATTTTAAACCTCGAAGTGGCTTAATTAGTAAAAGATTAATTAACTAATTATGACGTATTTACAAAACGTTAAATTGTCCGCATCACATAACGACGTATTTTTCGAAAATCTATACTGCGCAGGCCCATAGCATCGTATCTGCATTTTGAAAGTTTCGCCGCTCAACATACACGTATTGTGGGGAACCGTGGTATTTTGTCGTCACGGTAGATTGGCATTTTGTCGGTTTCACATAGTGACGTATTTGCGCAAACGCGTCACATAACGACGTATTTGCGTGTCGTAATGTGTTATTTACACGTTGAAATTCCTATTTTGTCGTTTTCACATAGGGTACGTATTTTATTTAACATCATCTTTTCGCATATCTAAATTGGAAGCTGATTAGTTAAATATATTTGAAATTTAACTTATTCCGTCGATATTCTACTAGGTTTTAATTGAAATATATGTTTTGATTAACAATATGGGGCAAATTAAAATCGCAAAATCGTCAAAGCCGTTTTTCTCGAATGCGTATTTTGCAAATACGTCAGTATGTGACGCGGCCGACGATTTTATTCATTATTATTGATTTTGTTCACCATGCTAATCGCTTTTAAACTCGCGGGTTTACATATCATTTACATTTCAATGACCCAGTCATTTTTTCCAGGTACTCGCATATATTCAAAGCATTCAGCATTCCGTGGACAGCTGGATAAATGGGTTCCTTCGGCACAACCGGCATAACAATGGTTAGGAATGATGAATTTCGGTGATTCTTTTTTTCTAATGAGCGGAAGAACATGCTTGCTTCGAATATCTAAAACTTTTTCTTATCAAGCTCAATTATTTTTTGATAAAATATAATCCTATTTTTTTTTTTACTCACACTGTATTGCTAATGTAGCAGAAAAATAAAACAGTGTGATGAAATAAAGATGTGTAAGCAAAAAGTGCCTATTATCACTTTTGGTCATGCGTTTTCCTTTATAGTCAACGTGCAAGATTTAGATCTTAGTAGTATTAACAAATAAAACACTTCTGTAATGGGAGTTAAAGGAATTTTAATACAACCAAAACGGCTGTTTAGATAGCTGATTTTATCAGTTCCTAGTTATAGGTTTTAAAAACCATAACACCAAAGGGCGAAAGTAGTAATTTTAGCTCGAGTGGCACTATTATACATGTATATACAAACGTAAAGTGGTAATCATTTCTTAAGCTAAGTGGCACTCTCCCTTTTTTTACAAAAGAATGTGTAAACTTTGATTGCTTTTTACGGTCATTTTTCTTTGATTAGCCACTGAGCAATGCAATTTTAAACAAATATCTTCATATCCCTAGATTAAACATGGGTAATTTGAAAAGCTTGATGGTACAACAGACTGTTACAAATTAAAAAGTCTTTTTAACTAGCAGCTCGGAATCACAACAGTTAAAACGATTTTTTACGGTTATTTGCACGTTTCAACAGTTAACATGACGTTTCGTTACAGTTAATTGCAGTTTCGAGTCCCGGCTGTCAGTTAAAACGCCGATTTTTTTTTTTTTTAAGAACAGTTCTAAAAATGTAGGCAAGCGATACATTTATGAGTGCTAGGCCTATGTAGAAGACAAACGCCTGCAAACATGCTTCTATTCATTAGTATCATTGTATTGTACTTAGAGCTGCTTCTAGGTTACCATTTTAGGTTAGCCCATCTTAGAATTGGCTACCTTTCTAGCAAATCAGACACTGGTTAAAACTGTTGGGCAAAATATTACCAACGATATAGTAACATTTATATAACCACTGATTTAAACAATTGCCAAATGTTCGTTAAATCCCGCCCAACTTTGATTATTATCATGTTTTTGGGATTCCAAGTATGTGAAAATATCGGATCCAAAACATGATAATGATAAAATTGGATGATTTCCGCACAATATTAATTGGTCTTGCTATGAGTTTTAAAATATTGGGCTCGACTGCGCCTCGCCCAATATTTTTGCAACTCATAGCTCGACCAATTAATTTGGGCTTAATCGATCCAATTTTATATCAAACTTTACCCAACAAATTAACAAATTGATTGTTCTTTGTAGAACCAACACTAATTAAATTTATTTTAATAGAGGTAGCGCATATTTTGTTACGATCTTTTAGCTCGCTTTCATGGATTCACCAGACAATGTTAAGATCGAACGTCGTATGATAATTTACAATATTTTACAACATAATGTTCTTTAAAAGCACCGTTAAATTATTACAGTGACATTATATTCTTTTCCTCGACAAGTGTAAAACAGCCTGTCTAAAAAAGTGGTACAATCAGAAATGCCATTTTATCATGTTATTCTAAAGGAATTTAAATAAAGCACACAAGAATAAAGAAAAGAAACCAAACTTTTGCATGCTTTTGTTTCATCCAATTTGCTTTAGACAATACAGAGATAAGCGCGTTTATCTGCAATAGGCAAAATCCATTTTTGCCACTTTTCTCTATGCGTTTCGATGGCTCAAACATCAATTATGCAAAAACACAACTGTTTTCTAAGCGGATTTCGAATTCAGGGAAGGGATTACGCTTGAAGAAGCAACTCATTAAGGTTAGAAAAAGGTTTGGATGATATCATAAGGACCTTGAAGAAGTTTAATTAATTTAATCCACGGTTTTGTGTTAAAAAAATCAATTCGCTGATTGTACCATTTTTAGAGAGACTGCACTATTTTGCTGCAACACAAATATGGTTTTACGTAGGTTTCTGTACTGCCCGCTTGATCAGGTTTCTAAATAATATTTTTCCTTTATAGATGCGTTCCGTGATCCTTAGGCCTTCAATTTTGTTAATGGTTCATTAGATATCCTCAAGAAAGGTTATTTCCAAAATTTAAGTTGACTCTGTGGTGCATTTTGATGTTGTGAACAAATGATCGTATCACACTCTCCCATTTAGGTCTTTGTGTTGCAATTTCCGCACATTTAAAGAGAGAAAATGCAAAATTTCTTATAGAGTAGATCGCTTTTAGGCCAACGGTTAAGATGATATAAAAAATCTCAACTTTTTAAAGGTAAGTTGGGGAGAAGGAACGAGGCTGTGGATCACGAAATTCCCCTTTAAATTATGCCAACCGACCGGACAAATTCTCATAGATTCTCCAGTTCTTTTTAAGGCTTCAAAATTGTAAATGTTTCTTTTAAATGTTCTTGTGATAACAATGTTGAATACGGGGTCTGATTGAATACCATTCTTTGTACAAACATACCAAAAACACATAAATATCAATCTGTTTAAAAGGGCATTTTGAAATATGAATAATTTGCTGAGATCGCGGAATCCACTTAAAATATCGAATGTTTTCTATTAAGCCCCATCCACATTTTGCATGCTTTCTACAGGGTCGTGGATCTGTTGTCTCTCAGAAACGTTTAAGTGTTATAACCTAAGAAACAACTGGAGAAAGAATGATGTGTTATCCGGTTGGTCCGTATTTATTGCTTAGAAACCAAACTATTTAGAAATTATTGAGTCAACCTTGGTAATAATACCAAAGCACAATTAAATATACAATTGTACACACGCATACGATGAGCTTTTAAATTCCTATAAAAGAACTGCATACGTTAAACATAAAATTCCTCTTCAAACGGCTTTATTTTCATGCCATTTAAACGACCGTTCACATTTTTTACTTCCATCTCGGCACCTTCATAACCTCCTCTACCCTTCTGGTTATTGTTGTCACTGTCTTTAGGTTTGTCTCCTCTTCTCCTCTTCTTCACCCTGTACTTATGGTACTGTCTTAAGACAACAGAAAGCACTAGAATCAGCAGTACGGTGAACCACAGGGACACGAGTATGACAATTGAGGTTGGGGTAATAGTACCACTGCATTTCATTTTATCCAGTTCTTCATCATCCAGCTTCGTTCCTTGCATACCAATCGGCCATTTGCACTCGGTATCTTTCATGTCCGATTGGGGAAAAGGCAGTTGCTTTGATGCCTTGGGCATCCAGGATATCTCGCAGTCGCAGTGCCAAGGATTCTTACCTACCGATAGCGCTGTAAGCTCAAGATCCCTTACGCTATCGGGAAGAGTCTTTAAGTTGTTTCCGTATAAAAACAGTTGTGTTATTTTTGTACCTTCAAAGGCTTCAGGGTGGACATAATCGATTTCGTTTTTGGATAAATCTAATATGGCTAAATTTGTGAGATTATAAACGTTCGGTACTCTCGTTATTAGATTTCCTTGCAAATGAAGTTCCTCTAGGTTGAAGAGAAATGCGAAGCTATAATAGGTTATGTTTGTTATAACATTGTTTTGTAAGAACAGCTTCTTTAACTGTCGTAGTTCTGAAAACAATAAACTTTCTATTTCCAAGATGTTATTGTAGCCTAAATTTAAAATTTCCAAAATTGAACATGTTGGTAAAAGCGTCCTTACTTATATTCTCAATTTGATTGTTTTCTAAAATTAGCTCCACCATTCGTGTACCGGTGTCTTCGCTAAATAGTTGTTCCACAAAAGCAACGATTTTGTTGCTCTTTAAGTTTACATATTCCAGTGCAAGATTCGGACTAAAACAACCTCTTGGGAGAGAGCGTAATAAATTTTGGCTCAAGTCTAACTCTTTAAGACCTTGAAGCGGAGAAAAGGCAAGTGGTTTTAACTCCCGGATACCGTTTCCAGACAAAATGAGCGTTTCGAGATCAGGGGCTACACCGGGAAACGTGTACGCTGGCACATCCACTTCTGGATCGTTAATGATATACATTGCTCTTGTCATATCTAGAATAGAAAGATTTGATGCACCCGTAAGCCATCCATTAGGTAAGTCACGCAATGAATTCTCCGCCAAATAAAGTTCCCGTAAAGATTCGGCGCAACGGAAAACCCTGCTTCCAATAGACTGCAAACGGTTCCTAGAGATCGACAAGACTTTCAAATCTGGTACGGGCTCTAAAAACCCGTCGGGTACGTCTTCAATACTGTTGCCATCAAGAAACAATTTTTCTAAGTCGCTTAGCCCCTTGATATCATTTGGTCGTAAATTATAAATCACATTATCTCGCAAATGTAGCTCTAGAAGTGTACTTAAGCGCAATACTGCCCATGGTACAAGAGAAAGATTATTCCGACTCAGGTCAATTTTATTCAACTGGTTGAGATTTCGCAAGCTGTTATTCTCGACTTTAGATATGTTATTGTCAGCTAAAGAGAGCAACAGGAGACTGCTGAATCTATAAAAGAATCGTTCGAAACGACCGTCAGGCCATTTCTGTCAACTAAAAATATCTCATAGTCAGATCTTGAACCAAGATTCTTTGGTATTTGCTTGAGAGAAGCATCTGAGCAGTTTAGAACTTGCTCAATACTATCACATCGGCAAAGAGACGGACATGGTGAGGATGGAGATGGAGGCGGTGCAGTGAGAACCCCAACGAAGGCCAAAACAACGACAACGAGGAACCAAACAGCAACACTACCAAAGTAAAATTGCATCTTGAATCTTTTCTCCTGTCACATATAGTGTGCGAGACACACCGTTGTATAATGCGTATAATATAGTGTATAATGTTATTCAAACAGGCTCGTACGTAAACATCCAGTCAGTGGCAACAAGAAACTCATGTGGCTACTGCATAAATGATTTGACAGAGAGGGATTGCGCGTTAATGAGCTGTTACAACAATGACAGTGAAAATGGTACATTCTCCAAAAATTCGATAATGACATGATGACATAATCAATGTAGTAATCTCATAGATATGTCAAGAAGTGGTCATCTCTGCAAGTGAGATAGTGAGAAGTTACTTAATTACTGTTGATATAGATTTCACATTCGCAGAACCATTTCACGTGGTACATTTCACGCCTTCTGCACATCTCATCTGTGGGCGGTAGAAGTTCATTTCAGAGTGATTTGTCCAGGAGTGTCCCATAGATCATTAACCTAAAGAGCAGAGAAAATACAAGAACACTGTTAGTTAAATATATACTGTTGACTTGATGACACGAAGTATTGCGTGGATTTTTGTGAATAGCACACGATTCTTTAATTGCAAGGAAATAAATAATTGATTATTTATGCCATCATATTCCAAAACGCCCCCAGCTGTTTCAGCCAATCGCGCAATGAAATTAATAGAAATCTTCAATGGCAATATGCAGTCATTATTGATTGCGCATTATTTGCAATGGCACTTGGTTATTAGACTACCTTTATGACACTATTCCGTCATTGTTGACAAACTGTTTTGCTAGTGATGGATCAACCTGGTATTGGGTCCTCCCGTTTGCTACTCACGTTTCTTGTTGGAGAATTCCGAATAGGTCAGAGAGCCCCGCGTGGTTTTTAAAGCGTACGCTTAATCCACTTTTCACACCTCCTCTCGTGGATGACCGATATTTTGGGGTGTGAACGAAGCCTTCCCTGTGGAAGTTACTGCCAACACCGTGTTGTTCAGAATAATAGCGCTTCAATGCATTTATGAAAAGGGCCCAGTCTTCACGCTTATTTAGGACTTTTCATCGGGTCTTGATTTTGAATCAACTTAGCGCGATTTTCCGTGAGCTGCAATACAAGTTATATATGTAAAGTTGATTTTTGTTTTCTAATTCATTGCGAGAAAATTTAAACTTGACAAAACCTGTTCAGGCATCTAGACTCTTTCCAAGTCTTCATTCCTAAATATATCTTATATCTATCAAAGGCTGTTCTTGCAGGATTCTAACATTTATAGCGCGATGCTATACGTTGTGTGTAATCATATGAAATATTAAGAACACTTCTAAAGAAGCTAAATATTTTGTTCAAGGGTCGAGAATATTATGTCTCTCTCATACACACTTTTTTTTGCACTTCCTCTGGGTGCTTTATCTATAATACGCCTGTCCCCTGTTCAATACGCTCTCTTGGTCTATCTCACTCACTCGATTTACTTGAATGAACGTTCAGGCAAAATTATGAGATGTCTTTTCCAGTAAACACATGACTTAAAAATTGTAATTATGGGATGTCTTTTCCCCTTGTTCGTTTGCCCCTTTCTTTAAAAGTGCCAATCCCCCCCCCCCCCCCAGTGTACATGCAAAATTAGATCATTCTGAATAATAAAGTAATAAAGCTTGAGGATATGAACAAGCGTATCAAACCCAGAATTTGCGATATGCGCCAAAAATAAATTACCCAAATATTTTTATTTTTGACAAAACTGCTTCGCCTCGGCCCTTATAATCAATTTTAGGAGTATGTCAATGCGTAGATGAGCCGGTTGGTTCACTTGAAAAATTCAGGTCATTGCGCAGGTTCAGGTCAGGTCATCACAAAATCACATAAACAATTATGACCAGATCGTTGACCGGGAGAGTCCAGCTGACTCTCTTCAGGTTATAAGATATTTTTGTTTTGCTCTTCTAGAGCAAAAAAATGTATTTCTAACGAACAGCAAAAGTCTATATATTACGGGAGCACCTCGCCAATAACATCATCGTTGATCCCCGTGGAATATACTAAGCCATCTTTGCTAGACGTCAACTGTTTTAAGGGTAATTCATAACATATTGATACCCTTTTCATCTCAACAGACCATCAGATGATAAATATAGATATTTTCCCCTTTGCACTCTCAGCCATTGAAAAAAAAAAAGTGGGATGAAATATATTTCATTGATGGCGTTTGAAATCATAACAGAGGTGGTTTTGGTCTGAGTGCTTAGATTGATAGTATGTCGCAATAGGGCCAGCAAATGTGACGTTTGCTTTCTCACGAGGCTCGGGAACGATTTCAAAGTGGAGGAGCCACTTGGCATTTTTACAATACTTTACTATCTGATCATCAATCAATTTTAAAAGTGTGGGGGCAAGACCCCTACGCTTCAAAAATGATTGGTGTTGTGCGTGTTTGTGGTGGTGTTATGGTGTCTATTCTTTGTTTTACGTGTCTGCTTCTTCGTGTATGCACTTGACAATGATGTGAATAACGTTCAAACACGTCCGCTAACAGACCTGAGATCAGAGATCTATACCGTGGCCACTACCAATCTGAGTTTTATCAGTTGACTGATCGCAACTACACAATAGTGGTTGTATAAATTCAATCTACCAAAAAACACGTTGGCAAAACGTAAAAAAACACAAAGTTTTATATTGTTATGGAATATTGATTTCAAAGTAAAAATCGAAAACTGCACCCTTGATCTTCCTGACAAAACTGAATACTAACAATTACATTATACTTCCATTCCGTTTCAATGGTCAGGGTGACCGTTAACCTACATACCTAAAATTAAAGAGAATGATCACCAAAAAATAATACCAGCATTTCTATAGCGAATTGTTCTATATGCTAGTAAGTGAGCGGGTTATTAGTTGAGTTGAACAAAAGAATACGTAAACATCATTTCTTTGTATGAAGTCAATTATTTTCAAATGTAGCAATAAAAGGCACAACATGGGGATAAATAGAAATCATGTACTAAATTTCTTCAATATTCATTTAATAAAGGTTGCAGGTCTGTGAGACCGTTTTTAAGTTTCATATAAATGACCGTTTGAAAGCATTTCTAACTGTCGTTTCCGTTGTCTTAATTCATATCTTTGCTCATGAAATGTTACAAATATACTTCTGAGTGTTGAAATACATGATGAGCTATTGTATTACGAGTAGGTTAGCGATCGTTAAACGTTCCTTCCACCTAGTGGTTTTACTAGTCAACACGTTCAAAACAAGGGAAGTTTATTTCTGTTAATATACTCACGGTGTGTGTCGCCTGTATCATGGACGTTCTAATGCTTTTTTTGCTGATTTTTCCTTATTTTTTTGGTTTTTATCTTTAAAACTTGGTGGACACACTACCGTGTGTCTTAATACGATTAAGCTTTTATTTTTACTAACATAATTAACAGAAAGATTTTACTTTGAATCTTAATCATCTAATTAATAAGTGATTAATTAATTAACCCTTTCGAGTTGGCCAAAAACGTGGTATGCAAACAAATGAGAAAAAAACATTATTTAAAGGTGCATTTCGTGATTCCAGCACCTTCTGTTTTATTCATGGTTCACTAAACATCTTTGAGAAAAGCTTATTCACAAAATTTGAGTTGCTATCGATCTTGCGGTTTGTGTTATGAGCAAATGCTTGTTTCCCACGCTCCCATAGGCCACCGTGCTGTAATTTCTGTCCGTTTACGGACAGAAAATACAAAATTGCAAATTTCTTACAGATACGACTGAATTTGCACGTAAGATTTGGTACACATTGATTACTAATGTAAACCGTTCAGATGATATAAAAATCTCTGTGGATCACGAAATGCCCCTTTAATTTCGTATTATTTCTATGTATTCTATTGTTTTCCTCACCCTGCGATATATTATAGTAAAATTTACTTATGAATTACACAAGAACGATTGCACCATTTTTTATGATTCTTTCAATAACAATTAGAATATTTTTTTTTTAATATTTGGTATGGAAAGCGCCCTCAATTTAACCAAATGTTTACTGCACTGTATTTCTTTTAGTTAAAATACGCAAACTTGCAAAACGGGAACAAAAGTAACTAGAAAACGAAACATCATAATGCTCATGCATATTGGCACAAATGATAAGTACAAATAGATCTACAAAACCATGTAACATGTTTATTTTTCTAATTTGATTTTCCAAATTTGAATTGTGATTTAAATTACCTGATTGGTCGATTAACGGGTGCAATCGCAACCGTATCAAAAATCCGCCTTAATGGGTTTTTGCGTATTGTTCTATAACCGTCTTCCCAATATGGCGCAAGTTCGAGTTTTCGATTTAACAGTTGTGTTTGTTCCCGTGTTTAGCCAATCACAAGCTTTTCTCAGTTACCATGGCAACCTGAGTTATGTTTCCGAGAACAAGAGATCATGGGTAAGAGTATATACAGCACATTTTTTTAAGAACGTTATCTAGAGCAAACTAAAAGTTCACCCCGTAACGGGTTTACCGTCTTAATTAATTGGGATGGCATATCCGTTGAAGGCAAAGGAGTCGTATCAGCGTATAGATAGAAATGTATTGCTCTGAACGTGCGGTGGAATGTAAGTAATTCGTATCTACATATAATGTGCAAATGATAGGTCAGTACGTTATAAAGAATATTTTTAAAGCTGTGTTCATCGTACATCCTCGTTAATATCTTTTTGATTAAAATATCGTAATTTCCCTTGTTAAAGCAACAACGTCTTGTCGAAGCAGAAAAGCTATTTACCTGTACACTAGGGGATAATTAAGATTGGGAATCACTCATTGTAATGATAAATATCGTTCGAGACAATATGGATACGATGTTAAGCCACATTGAGTGATTCTGAGTTCATTCATTTAAAAAAAAATCCAACCGTACCAAAATCATAGCATCGAGAGAAAATTAATATAAAGTGTTGTATTATTGCTTTAAATCAGCGTATTTACGTACATGTCCATATTCTTTTTAAAAAAAATCAATTTCGAGAAAAATGCAGTTATTGCTTTGTTCCACTCACAAGTCGAACTTATTTGCGAGGGTTCAACAATAGAGAATCGTTATCAAAAATAGATAAGCATGCCTCGCTCTTTATTAGCATTTTCAAATATTCTCAAATATATTAAAAATAGATACAGAGAGCATTTTCTTGGCCTGGTGATCCCAGGTATACAAAGTGCTAATACGTGTGGAGAATGAAGATGGATAAATACAAACAAACCCAGAGTCAACAGCAGATAGCTTTGGCATTGGCTTAGTCCATTTTTATGGCCAATTATGGTGGTTAAACTACATCGATCATCAATGTAATTTAGTAATGGACTCAGTGGTGTGTGCAGCAAGAGACATAGCGCACAATAAAGGGAGATAAAGAGAAAAGGATAGTACATACTGTATTCCCATATGCACAAAGGAAAAATATCAATACGTAGATATAGTTTGCATATTCTCTACATTCAATAGTTATGTTAAAGGGTATTTTGTGAACATAACACCCTCTTTTTATTTACGGATTTAACCTTGTATAAGGTTTCATTTACTAAATAATTGTATTTCTGTGCTATTATGTTGCGTAAGTTATAGCCAATTACGGACAGAAATTATAAAATTCCTAATTTCTTGCAGAAATGACCGTAATCTGCATATACGTTTAGCCACACCTTCAAATGCTGAATCTACATTTTTAATCGGTGGTTATGGAGCTGAGGCTGTGGGTTACGTCCCTTTAAGTTCGGTTGAAGAGTAGCCATAGTATTCTTTCAGAGAATAAATTGTGTGGGTTAACAAAACATCAACTTCGCTTAATTTTACATTCATTTTCTAGTATTGTGGTGCATTTTTCTGATATTAGAAATGTCTTTTTTGTTTTAGTGGATTAAAAGATACCTTCACGGAAAGCTTATTTCAGAACTAGTAGTTGATTCTGATGTAGTACTTTTAATGTTATGAATAAATATTTATATGACAATGCTCAATGGGATTGTGTGTTGTAATTTCCCTTCATAACAAATTGAATATACACCTAAGATTAGGCGTACATACTATGCTTACCAACGCTTAATCATTTAGGCTGCACTGTACCTAGTTGGTAACAAGTTGTAGATCACAAATTCCCCTTTAAAAGTGTACAATACAATACAAAATACCGGACAGCAAATAGACCCTTAAAATCTTTAAGATTAATTACACCTTTATTTCTTTATTGACTTTCAAAATACATTTCAAATGCAAAGTCATTGTGGCGTTGGAGAGAGTGTACTTTAATGCAGGTTTATGTAAGGTATGACCCAAAATTTCGTTTTACAATTCGGTCATGCTGGAAATGAATTTGTAGCCACCCCGGTCATGAACACATTAAAATTCTATTAGTGATATGAGAACGTGATCATCGAATTGCACCACTGACTAAATTCAGATAACTATCTCTCTTACCCTCTCGATCACTCTCTCAACATTTATATGTACTAGATTAAGGACAAATCTCCTTTTCGTGCACAGAACACAAATTCTATGGGTTTATAGGATGATAAGGTGTTTGTAAACATGTAGAATGAGGATGTTTATGGGTTTGCTCCTTCAATTTAAGTGTTTACTAATGGTGTTACGGAACGTACTCAAGGTCAGAAAAGAAACCTCCCGAGGTTCATAAAACAAAATTCACAATGACTATTTGTAAGAATACTGACGTGACCAAGATGTAACTTCAAAACAATGAGTTTAATACATAAATTAAATATGATCTGAATTAATCACAAATACACAAGATTAAAGATAAAAATGCACAAAAAATATTATATTTCTTACCTACTTAAAAATCAAATTAAACACACATCATCTCATCAATTATAATATAGAGTTCAACGTTCTTGTTGGGTGCGCACCAGGGTCTTGTAGAATCAGGTCCACATATAAATCTTGGCGACACAATTCTTGCTGGTACAGTTCAACTAGTTTCGCGTTATCGCAAAAGTCCTTTTGGTCTAGACCGGCCGATTAATTTATAAACTCGTAGACTTGGAGAAACACTGGAAGTATAACTGCAGCTTGACGGTATAACATTTGTCCATACAGGTATTCAGTGCATTAAAGGTGAATGTCACTGGTACAGAAGAAAGTCCTGCTGGAATGTTAATGTTAACCTTTGTTTTTCCAAAGGCACCAAATTTTGTGCAGCTCTGACAACTCTAGCGACTTTCCAGAATTTTATAAAATAACATAAGATTATATAAATCAAATGTTATGAAAGTTCTCCACCTTCTGTTTGATAGGTCTACACTCGGTGAAATCTCTTGTCATCTGGCAAAGAGAAATGACTTGCAACAAAATTTGTCCATAAAAAATCTCCCATAATGCAACAAAACAAGCGAAGACAAGTCGAAATTTTACAATCTTTTCAGTTCGCTGAAACATGTTTAAAGGAAGTCCACATCCTGTGCTCGAAGTGTTTTGACATTGCAATTACACAAAGTCAATTGTTCATCAACAGGTGTGCAATCTTGCTTCCTATAGGTAAACAAAGAACCTCTGTACAGTTCTTACAATGACGAAAATAAGACACTGTGCTCCTATTGTCCCCTGACTGCAAACATCTTCTGACATGTTCTTCTCAGGAAGTTCTCACACATTAGTCCATTTAGAACTAGGTCGATCAGACAAGCCATGCTTATTGCACATTGCAAGTTTCATATTAAATTTTCCAGTTCTCCTCACTCATAATTTATATGATTATATTTAACATGATTTAATACACAAAAAATAATATAATACTCAGGAGTCACAATGGTGTATGCTTCACTTAATGTCACACAAAATTATACTTTATGTTTAGTTAGATATTTTATTAATGCTTCATATTTTGTGATTCTCTCCGTATTTAAATGTACAACGATAGATTTCACATACCTGGGTACCCCTATAAAATTTAAAACTATGATTTTTGCATTGATATAAGCTTTCCATCAAAAAATACATCTCAGAAGGATTAAGATGAGAATTATTTCGCTTTATTTTTCCTTTTTGGTTCAAAATTGCAAATCCCGCATTTAATTTAGAGCCAAAGGTATTCAAAACAAAGTTTTATAATATACGTAAATAAATACATCTTTTTGTTTTAGCTTTTTAAGCATTTGCGTAGCCAAATACACGATACGAAGAAATATTGATTGTCTAATCTATAAGAAATCAATGCATTGATGCAATGTAGGATACCTTGAAATCTCTCGCTGCCACCTTTAAAGGATTGTTATTCGTCCAGAATATTACCAAATACAGTGCTCAATACACCTACCAATTTGAAAATTATCGTAACATAATTCATTTTTTCCGACGAGAAAGGGTAGAAAGTGTTATATTTAAAAATAAAATTGTCACATGGTGACCCGGAAAAAAATTGATGTAATCTTCATATCAGTTTAGAATGTGGAATGTAAATCTCGTGGATTTTTTTAAAATTAAAGTGCATATAAATTGGATTGAGATCAATCGAATTGCAGGCTATAATATATATGCTTTGATACGGGGACCCCCCCCCAAAAAAATCAGAAGTAGGGCCGCGCGCATGGGAGTTTGGCGGCATTTTGACCGCATTGATATTTGATACTATTGATTTACTGGGGGAAAAAATTTAGACAAATGCCTCGCTTATACAAAACTTTTTTTAAAAAACTATGTGGTCCCAAATCGTTTAGCTTTTTTGGTTTTATAAAATAATAATTTGACAGCCAAGTTATTTCGCAGCTGTTTTACATTCCACCGTAGGTCGGTTTGTTTTTGAGCATGTATAAATAAAAATAAAAAAAATATTATAATAAAAAAGCGCATTTAAATTTTCGGACTACCTATGGAAAACTTATAATATTCAAAGAGAGGCAAAATGAAAGAATCAACATGTTATTTCAGAAAGAAGATACTGTACTTTTGAAAGAAATGCAAGATTCTCAAATGTGTCAGAAACGAAACGTAGAGGAGCTCACCAACTCATAAACCCTTAATTAACCTTTGTTACATTGTACTGCGCACCAGGTGAAGACATATCAAATTACGTTACCACGGTTAAGTAAGAGTAATACTCGAGATAATGATATACGTATGGATAACACACGGGCTAATGATCATTAATACATGGAAAAGAAAAAGAAATTCATTCAAATATTACAGTATGCGCGCCGCAACGTAATTCAGTATTGTTTCGAAGAGTGTTCCGTCTTTATCATTCTGCTCGAAAAGATTGGCGCTAAAGATTGGCGCGATAGAGGAAGAATGTTTTGTCCTGATGGACGTGATTTCCTATCAGATAATATCAAGACAGACCGCTATCAAAAACGTGACAAGTCAGTATATTCTTGCTATATCCGTGGAAGTGCAGGGGGGAAAGAAGATGTTAGGGGGGGGGCAACGGAATAGACATAAGGAGAAAGAAACGGGGTGCGTGCCCCATTAAAGATGGAAGAAAACAAGGGAAAGAGGGTTGCAAGAAGAGGGATGAAACCACCTTGTCAATGCTTTTCTTGTGGTTTTTTTTTTTGTATGTCTAGTGAAACATTGAACAGATGCTTTTGTTTTGAATAAGGAATTTAAAATTAAGTTGACCCCGAACATTGAGTCATTGAAATTATGAGACTGCATAATACACGTACGAGGGGTCCTGCTAAACATCTATTTAATATGCAGAGGGTGCAACGCAGTAGTATATATTTCTTTTAAAAAATCCACTCGCTGTTTAAAGTTTAAAATCTTACCCTAGCGATTACCAACCTTAACCCTGATTTGCATATAACATCATGGCGTGGTTGAGCTTTTTATTCCCGTACATTCTATTATCCCAGCTAAGCTATGTTGATATGGTTTCATTGCCTTAGTTGTCAAAATTAGGACCAAAAAGGCAAAAGAAGAAAAGAAAGAAACAAGAAGGTCAAAATAGGACAGATTAGATATGAAAAAAAGCTGTTGGGAATGCATTTTCTAAGAGGTTTATATTATGAACATACTAAAATTTACAAAATGTGTCCTTGGCGTTTTCAGTGATTATGATGAAATCCAAAATGGCCGCCTACGATTATAAAAAAACATAATAGTTATTTCGCTCTAGCCCAGTATCGGCCATTTTCGCAAGTTAAGATACTATTACTCGATTCATCTGATATGTGAACCGTACAATTCTTGCGGAGATGCAAAAATCAATGAGGCGCAGGGACTCTGTGAATAGTTATTGTGAGCAATGTTAAGACCTGAATACAATATAGTTGCGTTTCCATACATTAATGAAAATTGTATTCGTGGCGGTGAGTGAGGTTAAATGACTGGGTGGCCGCCAAGAAATCCGGGTGTGGCACGTGCCAGTTGATTCTTTCAGTTTCCTCGGTTTAGAGATAGCTTTTGGGGGGGGACCCATCCTCCGACTTAATTGAATAGGTCCAAAACTCCAGGGGGACGAACCGTATCAAGCGCGCGAATCGACTATAATAACATTTTTGAGGAACAAGGCGATGTAAAGCATATTTTCAGCTCCTAATTTTATTAATAATTTACTCTCCTCTCTTATTCCCCTCAATCCCCTGTCTCTTACCTTTCAATTCCCTTATAAATCCAAAATGGCCGCCATGCGATTACGAAAAAACGCATATTATGAATACGCTATTCTCAGCGATGTTCGGGTATTTTCAGAAATCAACTTAAGCGCCTAAGGGGGAGGGGGGTTCAATAGTACCACGATTGGTTTGTCGGGAATTTCTCACCCGTGAAAAATATTTTTCAAACTCTTAATTTATGTAAGTGTAACTAATGATGCGGTTTCTTTCCATAAAAAAAAATACTAAAATTTCTCGCCCGATAATGAGTAAATTTGCTTGGGGCCCTAGGAAACCCCACTAGGCACCATTCGGGAGGGTGATTTTTATGATTAAAAAAAAATTAGAAAACCCTGTTGCCAGAAATGATTTTTCTGCTTATGATGTTAATATGCATGAAACAAAATTAATTACATAATCAGAAAAAATAATTTAAACCCTTTCTGTGCTGAAAGAAGCCGATTCCATCATCGAGCGACTGCGCGCCATTTGCCTTGTACAAACCTAAGGCAAATACGACTGACCCCACAAAAAAATACAAAAGAATGTACAAATGTTAATATTTGTGTTAAATTTATACGTAAATGGTCCTCTTAGAGCAGATATAAACATCAAACGATTTGCATTGTGGATGCTGTGGAAGCGGGTCGCGGGAAAGGAAACTCATGTTACTTTTTGAACGATTTTGACGAATTTCGAAAACAATTGATTGGCCCCTGATTCCAGACGATAACCGGAACTCATTAGATTGCACCTTTGGCCATGTCTAATGCTCCCTCAAAGGTGGTAGGAGTTTCATTTGAAAATTTCATCGGGGGAAAGTATGGTTTCCTTAGGGGAGGCACCAACGTGGTTGAAAACACCTTGGGCAATTAGAGGCACTGGCACATTTCAACAAAAATATGACAATTTCTTCATTGCTCTCAAATGATATTAGTATAGGCCATTGGAAGACCCGAGATATATTTTACATATAAAAATAACATACCCCGCAAACAGATAGGGACATGATATGAGGATAAAGACCTCCAGGTAATTTGCTAGGCCCACTTTTAAGTTTTCATAACTTGAAATCAACAAATGGGTATATTATGAATATTTTTGTCGTACTCACCGATATTAAAACAACAAGGTTTATAGACCGAATCAAAACAGTGTGCATAGCGTGGGAAACATGCATTACGGCGTGCGGGTGGTTCTTGTGTTTAAACGCCCAAATTGTCGTCGTTTCTGTTGAATTAACGTCCCGTGGGGACGGGCGTTAAATTATAAATCGTTTACCCATAAGGGTAAGCTGAGTTGGTCGTAATAATTGGGTTGAGGGCTTTTGTATATAAAGCCTTACAAAATATGCAAAAAAATCTCGATTTTGAAAAATATGAGGGGCGCACTATTTTTCAAATGTGCCAGTGTCCTTTAAGGTTAGGTACTAATCTAGTTTGGGAAAACAAGAAAGCAAACAAAATGTTTTCGGACGTTAAGTGTGTGTACAATTTGGCCGGTTATTAAGATGGCCGCAGTTAAATTTGATAAAATAATTCAGTTTTCACCATTTCGTCTTCTGTACCCGTTTCAATTTTGTCCCTGATTAAAGCCAATGTATAAAGAACCCCAAAAAAGTGATAACCGCGGCCGTATAAATACTATATAAGTTACAAACCATTGCGGTCTATGCACAAGAACATAAAATGACATCATAGTCTGTTTTGTTCGCAAATTTTGACACCTTTCATTGATCCTGGTGATCATATCGCCCACACAAATGTCCATTTTACGAAAAATGAGTCAGATTTCAAAGTGCAATTGAAGACATTCTTACAAGGTTTACAATACATAACGAGGCATAAGCGGCCAAGCCAATTAAGTGACACACACGGGAAGAATGCGATCTTTCACTAGCACTCAATTGGCTATACCCTTTGATTGCAAACTTTTAAAAGGGAGATTTTTTTAGAATGGCTATTGTGTTGGCAATATTGATCGCAATGGGGGGTAAGGAGGTGGTATCACAATTTACGGAAGAAAACGAAATTTTGATATAATTGATGTTTTCGTGCAAAGACCAATGGTTTGTAACCTATGGGGGTATTTGGACGTGCTGCGTTACTTTTTGGGGGGTCTTTACTTCCACTCGCAGCGAGCGATTGTCGTGCGCAACACTGAATTTTGACAAAAGCTCAAGACAGTGTAACGCATGTCCTTGCGCAGAAATCGCTCGCTGCGACTGGAAGTATATATCATGGGCTTTAAATACAAGTGCTATCATATAATATTTTATTGTTATTTAATATCACATTTATTCTCCTTTTTTGTGTCAAATGTGTATCATTTTTAAGTTACGCCTGTGCCCTCGTTTAGGTAATACGAAGGCTAGTCTGGATAGAATGACACTCGTATGGGGTACATATTCAATATGGTGCTTCCTTGATTACTGCTTTAAGCGATTGGAAGCTAGAACCCCTGCGGAATCTCTGGTTGCTTGCCAAGTAGCCACTCCCGAGTTGCTGCGTCTGCAACAACATCAATCAAGCCATGAAGACATTTTGAAGGGTGATAGATGAGGTATTCAGTGATGATGAGATCAACAATGCTGCCCATCTTTGTAGTCGCAAGCTGGTCTCTTGGATAAGCCCCACTTCCACATGTCAGATTTGAAATACCCAATGCCAGTGTGTATAGCCTGTTGAGTTTTACACATGCTTGTCGTGTTAGATCAAATCCTGGTCAGCTCCTTGAAGGCGTGGTGATATTCTGTCTCATGGGTTTGGCAATGATTGCCACTTCTCTGACAACATCCTAGTTATCCAGTGGGCTGGGTAGATCCTTTTTGCTTGGAGCAAAAGGCCACTGGGATTTAAGTCTAGACTGGGTCTGTTCCCTGGTGATGGCTTGGTGGAGGAGGTGAATCTGGTTTCAAGATATGACGGGCTAATAATGCCAGACTTGCTGCTTCGAAGTGCTCCTGGTGGAATGCCTGCAAGCACAGGGAGCTGCTCAACTGATGTGGGTTGTAAGCATCCGGAGATTGTGCGCAGGGTGTAGGTTGGGGATTTGCCACTTTGCCTAATGTCATTTCGTCTTATATCCAGATAGTCTAATTCCGTTTTGTCTAAAGCCACATAGTCTAATATCCACATACTCTAATTTCATTTTGTCTAATAACCACTTGGACTAAATACCATTTCATTTAATCGCAACATCGGCTAATACCATTTCGTCTACTTCCAACTTGATATGATCACAAGATTGTCTGAAACCATTTCGTGTAATGCCATTTCGTCTACTGCCCATTGGTCTAATCACCAGATTGTCTAAAACCAGTTCGACTTATGCCATTTCGTCTAATGCCCATTTCCTCTACTCTTTATTTTGTCTAATGCACGTACATATATAAATAGAGGGCACATGCATTTTACAATATAGAGCAAACATGAAATTACCTCTCAGTCGACTGTTTTCTCTTCTAATTCAATGTAATGACCTCGGTGTTTTCATAGCAGTTTGATAGGCTCTCATAAAGTGGTACTGACATAATTTCAATAAAATATGTCATTTTCTTCAATTTGCTCTCAAAAGATAGTCTAGGACCTTGGAAGAATATAGATAGAGTTGAGTCAAGAGTGGCGAAATACTGAGTTAGTCATTGATTATCAAATAATTGCCACTGTTTTTTTCCTGCCTTTCTTCGACATACCTAAAATATTTACTTGCCTGAAGAGGAATATCGGATGTTTGCGTTTTGTAGATGAAGCTAGAAAGGACATGTCTAAAGATGCCGGCTTCCACACTACGTTCATTGGTAATCCATTCACTAACAATAACAAACTATTGGACCTGCGCGCATTTTATGAATCTACTATATTGGTTTTTTTTAATGGGTATTTTGGAAAAATCATATATCTTGATAATCTGAAGATCGACACATTTGATTATTATATAACTACTCTCATTCTTTGTACAAATCAGAATCGTATATTCAGTTATGAATTTTGATACCAGCAAAATCGGACGTGTGGATAATTTAGGTGCATTTTATTGATTTCAATCTTATAACTTAATTAGACAAGAAATCCATCTAATGTCTGCTTTAATACACAACACCTAATATTTACCTACTGTGTGAAAAGAATGCCCATTTTCCACTAAAAGTTATGTCTTGGGTAATATTTTTCATGGTGCAATCCAATATAGGCCCTTCTTTTTACGTGCAGTTCTTGAGATATTGTTGAAAAAAGAAAACTTATTCTAATTTGTATTCAGTATAAAAAATATCACAAATTAAATAAATAAATAAATAAATAAATAAATAAATAAATAAATAAATAAATATTTGAATATAAATAAATAAATAAATAAATAAATAAATAATATAAAATGGTGAGTTTCAAAGTTCTGACAATCGTGGGGAGGATAAGACTTTAATTGCCGCTCTCGGACTGCCAATAAACAGATATGGGGTTGTGCCAAACTACATGCCGCTCGCGGGTAGTATACAGGTTGGTCTTGATTAGACTTTAGTCGGGTATTCAATTTGTTCAGTCTTATAAATGGCTCATAGTGTGGTTTTGTATGTCAATGAAATAGTTCCAGTAGGATTTTTGTACTAAAATTGATTTTCTTGCTGTTTTTCATTCAATAGGGACCAGACTGTCAGGAAAATGATGGAGTTCAAATTTAGACTGCTGCCCCCTTCTCCAAGGGTGGGAAATGTTATACAGGGAAAATTTAAAATCGAGTTAAAATTGTATTTGAATGTACATCATGGGGTAAATTTCCACAATGCTAGATTTTTGTTGAAAATGGTGATAAGTAGTTTGTATTGCTCATGTGATCCAATGGGAATTATTTTCAGTGTGTGACATGGTTGGCCTTAATTACAGAGCAAAATGTAGCAATGGTCCATGGGGTGGACAAAACTTTCCTGCCTGTTGCAATGGTGATATGACCAAATCATTTAAATGCATTTTCTGTTTCAGTATGACAAGATGATCAGTTTGACACCACTTTCAACAACATCGGAGCATTTACCTCCAGGATGACCTTGAACAATCATGTGCCTATTGTAACTAAAAGTTGAAACGTAGGCAAATATATACTTTTTCGAATCCTTGCAAGGAGCAGAACGCGTTAGTGTACATGAAACATAATTTGACTCTATTTTAAATTTTTCCCTGTACTAACATTTCCCCGCGATTTCCCATTGCCACGACGTGGTGAAACAGCGTATAAATTTATTGCGGGTATCTTCACCCTTAACTACTTCATAGAGGTGAGGTATATATCAATCCACATAGCACCTGTCAAAACAAATATCTTTAAACATGCTTTTAGAAAATAACAAAAGCAATGGTATGTGAGGTATGTGCTTTGGACATCTGCCAAAAAGCATAGCAGGTGCTGAATGAATGGTAGCAGTGATATCACTGCCATCAGCTAGCAGTTACTAAGGTAATAAGGTATGTTAATTTGTCCTTTAATTTTGACACACAATGCTAGGATCTATTTTTTTTTCTTTCAGCTTAGTGGAATTAATTGAAATACAAGTTCCTTTCAGTATGTATTTGAACCCTTTTGCTTAACGATACCTTGACAAAAATACCAAGCGCGTGCTATAACAATAATGCATACGACTCTACTACATTCACTTGACGATGTGATAATCCAAATGTCAGTTTATCATAAATTTTTAATAGATCCGCCTTCACATTTTTATTTCCGGCAATGCAATAATAACAAACAGGTTATCGTTAAAGGTTGTTCTTCCTTAAAGTGACAGAATGGCATGACAAATATTCAAACATAATGAAATGGACCCTTACTGAAACCACTTCCCCAATGTTGGATGTCTAAGTTCTGTATAAACAGTAAAAACAGCAAGAGTTCGTGGAAGTTCGTGGCAATTCCACGGAAAATCAAGGTGTTGACATCCCTGCCAGAATTTACAGTGTATCTATGTTTTGTGACACAACTCAAAAGCATTCAGACCGGGATTCAGACATTGTAATTCAGGCTTGTAGTAAGATATTGATCTGGGAAGTGAGTGGTGGATTAGCCGGGATTAGCACATTATACAATAGCAATGGCCTGGAACTGATGACTGCATGCTTTTCAAGTTTGATAAATGCTGGCAGTAATGTCAGCATCATTGGTGGAGAAGTGAATCTTACAAGGGAAATAATACTACGTGAATCAAAAAAAAAAGTTGTGCAAGGATTAAAGATGACATTGACCTTGATCAAGCCACTGAACCATAGATTTGTTGTTGTTTTAATAAAGCAAATCTAATATACTTCCAAGTGTTGAAAAAAATGAAAGAAATCGACTGAAAAATGAGCCAGATATAACAAATTTGTAAGCACACCTCTTTTTCCTCCATTCCAATGGGATTTATACAGTTAAGCAAGATATTACGTTAATGTATATACGATATACGGGGTATAGCATTATGAAAAGTAATGAAGTGAGTGTTCAGTCGCAATTATCAATGTAACTGTAATTTATTGTGGAACTGGCATAGTAAATGTTCACACTAAATCTCACCCAATTAATCCTGATGGAAATGAAAAGGGTTTTCAACACTACTACTGTAGTCCAGGTATAGATACAAGCTATGCCAATAAGGGACTAAACTATTTGCAATATCCTAAATAATGGGAAGATCTTGTTTTCTTGCTCTGCAACAGGTGAATTGGTGTTTGGATTTGTAATATCAGTTGGCACATTGATATAAATAGAATCATTGATTAGTCTGTAGTTGAAATAATCAAAAAATGTAATATTAAGTTGACAAAGACAATAAGACATCATGATATTCATGATATTGTACATTCTCACAAACAAAAAGTGTGTAAATCCCATAGGAATGGAGAAAAAAGGGGTGTGCTTACAAACCTGCCATATCTAGCGTATTTTTCAATCGATTTGTTTCATTTTTTTCAACACATGAAAGTATATTAGATATAGTGATTGCATTAAGGTCAAGTTCATCTTTAATCCTTGCACAATTTTTTTTTTTTTTGATTCACATAGTATTTGTTGCTTTTCCCTTTTTACAAAATGTAAATACCCAAATTGTTTTCAAAATTTGTGGAGGTGGTTTCAGTCATGGTCCATTTCATTATGTCTAAATATTTGTCCATGCCATTGTGTCCCTTTAATGTAAACTTCAGCCATATGTTCGTTCCATTATGAGAGGTTATAAAAAACGTCTGTTCTTCAAATGATACTGATCCTTTCACAATTACCATTAGGAGATATTTAAATAATTAAACAATTCTTTGGTATTTGAAACGTCTTTTTTTAAATGCTCTAATAATTGAAACCGATACTTTAAAGGTTCTTATTTGATGTCATTTACATATTAATAGTTGTTAAACTAAAACATTAAACAAAAGGGCGAATACTAATGAGCCTTTTATTTTCTCTTGAACTTGCATGTGAACATTCACACGCTACCTTATATATAGATAACATTTTGGGATTCAATCACTTGAGTGTTTCATTTTTTTCTGTTCAAACTGGGAGTTTCACGACTTTTAGACTACAGGCAAATCCGCCACTGAATTTTAATATGGAAATGTCATTCAAACGATTTCCTTTTGTAGTAGCTCCTTGTTGTTTTTCTCGAAATTTAGAAATTCTCCGTAATACAAATAAAACAAATTTATAAAATCAAATATTTCACCTGTCACGTAAGTTGCCTTTCTCTGGATTCATCGGGGTATTAAATTGTAAATCTCGAGGTTTAATATATTAACGACTAGGCAATTTTCCATTGCTACTGGAGTAAGTGAATTTCATATAATAATCTACAGTTTTCATCGGAAGCATAATTCTGAGTCATACATTTGGCTTCCATTTTCCTTTTCTGTATGGCGGGATTCCCTTATTAATTTTGTATAATGAGAAATATTGATTTAAATGGCTAAATTGTAATATTAATTTCAGTTATTTTTTTTTCTTTAAAAAAATATGTCTTAAAGATAACTTGGAACTTCGTTTGTAGTCGGACACAGTTTCTTTAAAGAGATGTACTCGTACAATCCACACTTCAGCGAGCGTATCAAGTTGAGTGCCTTATGGCGTGGGGTTTAAGAGATGTCACGTGAGGTGAGACAATTTCTGGTTTTAATATTTCATACAAAATGGATGATTTAATTCTAATGAAATTGTCAAAGAAAAAAAAACATAGCCAACATTGTGGGATAATTAAAGGGCCACCCATGGCAAATATTGGAGGATTACCACTCCACTCCGATTTAGGCTTATGGTGTGGGAGTATGGTAAGCCATTGTAACTACTTTGCTGATAATTGACTTGACTGATTGACTGGTTGACCGATGGATTGCCTGATTGACTGAGTGCCGGATGGGATTCGTAAAAATAATCATGAGAATGGAATATTCCCCCCTAAAAAATCATACGATTAGATACGATGTATCATGGTTCGTATTCTATATGCTAAAATTCACTATACTAGTATTTAACTGAGTCATTCTGAAAATAATAATTCAACCTGCTATTGAATCTTTAATTTTAATTTAGGTGATGGATAAGTGAAGCTTAAGTCTTTTACTCAAAACAATTATATAAGTCAGTGAAGCATTCAAAGTTGCACGGTGGAATTGGTTCAATTGCACCAATATTGAGAAACACACTGAATCATGCTGAATCAAAGAACCTAGTGGAAGTAATGCCATAAAGTCAATGCGCTGCCTTATGTTATTTTAAACAAAACGTGTGTTCTTGCAGTGTTGGCCTAAGTACTGTGAAGTTCATATAAAATGGTTGGAAAAATTATGCAGTTTGCGGTGATATTATCCCACAATGCATTCCGTCTCTTATTACAATCAATGTAGAGAAAAAAAAATGTCAAAGGGCAGCTTTTGTACTAAAAGCCTTTTTTTCACCGCATTTTAATTGGATATCACCATGGTGACGATGCATTAAAGAAATAGATTCATATTGGTTGGAAGGCTCGATCCCGGATAGTACCTTCTAGCAATATCCAAATATATACTGCCTTTCCAGCACTTGTGACACTAAATGTCGTCACGGTTATGATCAGAACAAGGGTCGATTTATCGTTACACGTGTACTACTCTACTGTAACATTAGTCCCATCTAATTAACGCAGAAAAAAGGCGTAGGCTGTGATTTTTAGATATTTGTTTTCATCAAATTGCGCTAAATTGAAACGAATTATGTCCACCGGGTGGACGGGGTGTCTCAAACACGGATGTTCGCTCTGGTACGCTAAAATACTAAATCGCTATATCGCCAAAAACTTCTTGGATCATCATATTCCTCAATTTATCCATCTAAATATAATTATACAGTATTTTTGGGCGTAAAGAACTTTCTGTATATATAAAGTTATTTGCCTTCATTTTCATTAATGTTCTTATCGGCTGCTTAGCAACGAATTTCTACTGGGAAACTGTGGTGCAAAAATACGGATTAACAATGCAGTGTTCACATTATACTCTAGAACCTACTCTGTATCATAATATTATGATTTATTCCGTCACCAGTGATGGTATCTAGAGCCACATTCAGCAATTTCATCCAGAGAAATCTTCAGTCGATGTATACTTCACCCCTCTTTATACACTTGCTCTTATTCTGCATGCACCTAGAAGGAAGTCCAGCTTATAGTGGCCATGTCATAAACCATACATTGCGTTGTTAAAATGAGGTCGCTTATAACCTTTAAAAGTTTCCTTGAAGAGCCATTGAAAGTTCCTAAAGATAACCAATTTTAATTATCTGCATTGGCGAATCCAACAAAGAAAATCGTATATAAAACTTGCATGATGCGTTTCCTTTTTTTTTCAAATAGATTAACAGAATTTGAACACAAACAAGAAACAATTAGAGCAGAACACGTATGCTATAAGTCCATCATAAGGTATACGGCCAGCAGCAACTGTATATAACACCATCAATACCAACATGGTTCTCTCTTATGAGTATATCTTTTGATCTTTCGTTCTTAGACTATGCTCACTGGAAGGAGGTACGTGTTTTGTATACTGAATGATCCACAAATGCTAAATTAAACGAACAAACATATCGCTCTTCTGTGACAACAAGAATCTGTATACGCAGATTGTACTGCAATTGTACATGTCCTTTCTAGCTTCATTTGCAAACCGCAAAAATCCGGTTATTCCTCTTCAGGCAAGTAGGTATTTTAGGTATGTCGAAAAAGGTAGAAAAAACAGTGGCATTCATTTAATAATCAATGACTAACTCAATATTCTGCTACTATTGACTCAGGCCCGGTTCTGATTACATAATAGTAAATCTTGTATTAGCAATTTATGGGAACACTAATGAACCTTCGCCGTTGAAGCTATGCGATATTTCGTTCATTGATCCGCTAAATCTTTCAGTCCTTGAAAACGTATGGACTTATCCGCAATGTTTGTTAGTTATGAATGAGGGCCGGGGACTCAGGCTAAAACATAATTAATGAGCACTATATAGCGTGCCGTGTGTAAGACATCTCCCGATCGGGGCTTCTTCAACCAGGGCGGCATGCAGTAATAGTCAAAATTTCGAAGGGTTGAATCTATGCATAATGGAAAACACCACAAGTTTATTACAACCAATGCAAGTCAAATATGGTACGAGTATAAAGGTTAAACCTTCAGGATTTGCCATAAAATGTCGGCTTATGATAAAATGTTTGAAAGATGATTAGAAGGAAATGGAAATAAGTTCGAAATATTACTTGTCAAACTGTAGCGATCAAAGGCCAAAGAGAGAAAAACTGGATACGGAACGATGCAGTAAATCCTCTGAAACTTCACTCATAATTCCGATTTTGACGCGGAAAGTAGCCATTAATGATAGAATGGTTTATTTGCTACACCTATTCTTACGATTGCACATGTGGGGAAATTTATGCAGCTTCTAAACATGTAAATACAAATTTCCAATGATTCAACAACCTGTCTGTTTCTCAAATATTCTGACGTCACGCAACGTCATTAATGAGCAGCCCTCAATCGGCGAAATGTCCTACACAGTTTTCTAAGTGGGGATTGTGGGTACAGTCACCTAGGTTCCTCTTTAATTTCTTCATTTTTAATCACCCTTACATTGGGCAAGAATTCATTAATATGAAAACAAATTTGACATGCTATACGAAACGTCATTTGGCTTCACAACACGTTAATTATTCAATTCCATCAATAATAGTAACTATCGTATCAACATACGAAAATAGATTCAATTTTTGTAACATTGTGAAACAGAGAAATAGATATTACACAGACAAATATAGTTTAGATTTAGTTTAGATTCACTTAATGAAGGTTAGTATAACAACACTTTTACAGAGATTTGTTAAATAGCCCCAAGAGATAGATCATGACGCACTTGCAAATGTACGTTAACTGAAATAGAATTTATATAAAATTAAAACCACTGTTATCTCAACATCTCTACACTCCCATCAAAGAATTGGTACTAATATCATTACCCGTTTCGGTGTATCATTACTCTAGATCTGTCAAAATGTGTTAAGAGACGGCTAGTGTATTACCAATGGTTAGAAAGTAGCGTTTATTTCACGGCTGCCGGCAAAGGATGGGTTGGCCTTTGATTCAACGTCGTATTTTATATCTGACGGGAAAGACTATTACTTAAACACATGATATCATGTTTTTGAGTTGGTCGTGCCATTCAACATCGTTATGCAAGCCTTCCGGATATTTTATTAAAGTAATGACATGCTTTCACAAAGCGTTAGGGTTCATTATTTCCCCATAATTTGATTAACTAAAAGGCAAAAAAAAAAAAAAGACAGACCAAAAAGGATCAAGAAGGACGTCAATGTCCCTTTATCTATTCACCCATGCATGGTCCTTCATTTTCTCTGAGTAACACCTCAAAATCTGGATAAACAGTTTGTATCTCCATTATGAAAATCGAAGGTGTGTAACATCTATAATTAACTATGTTCTGTCTAAAAGACATCACCATAATCAGAACAGTATGAGGAGCATCGAATGCGTTGTTTTTCTTGCTAAATATTTCAGTGTTCATTAGGGATATCCTTTCATCCCGTCGCTTCCTATCTCATAAATTAATAACTCTCTAATAGCAAAACCGAATCTCCATAGCAGGGGCAATTTCTTCTTGATTATTTTAATCCGGTTGTGTGGATATTTCTTGTGTGGGAGACATCAAATGTCTTTAAATATCCATGTAGTAAAATATTAGCATCGTAAATCTTAAGAAATACATACGCCTCGCAATGACCGATTGTAATCTTGAAGATATGTATATATAGCCCATGTTGTAGAATGGTACATATACAGTTCAAAACAGGAAAAAATCTCTATCGCTATCTATGCCACCCACATAAAATGCAATCACTCTTCATTACATTATCGCCACTTATCAGGAAGTTTGCTCCAAGCGAAATGACAAAAATGAACAATTTACTTTGAGGGTAAGTTTAGCACGACTTAGAGGCAAAAACTCAAACAGAAGAACCGAATATGTGTTGTTGATTATAATCCTGTGCACAATTGCACGACACTCAAGAACACCAATAAAATTCAAAGGGATAACAGAGAGTTCAACCATGGAAGAAAGAGATAAGAAGGGAGCACATCGACCCACATGGCTTTTGAACGATCTATCTGCCGCCCCATAATTGCAATTGTTATTCATATCCTCACAAGTGGCCCCTCCGAGTATAATCCTAATCCGACTTTCTCGCTTGAGAAAATTCGCAGTTCGAGGTTTTTCTTCATTGCGTAAAGATTCCGGGTCATCGGGAATCAGCACGTGATGAATGCTGCGAAGAAAATACTCAAACAATTGGCGGCTTACATGGAAACCGGTCAACACGCCCGGGGGATTCTTGGATTTTGGTCGGGAACCCATGCTCGTTAAAAAAAGAGGGACTGGCTGCAAATGCGGGACTACCACTAGGGGTATCAAATTCACAATAATCAGGTTCTAGTCCCGCTAGGGGTACAAATTCAGTTGTGAATGTGACTGGTTCAATGATACAAATAGGAAAAATTAAACTAAACATATCAGCAAAATAACCTAAGTGTGTATTTTTCTTGCAGTAGCACAATTGTCATTTTTCATGTATATTGGCTATTTTAAATGCGTATCTTTTTTTCATGTACTGAGACCAGGTCCCGCAAGGGGTATAATCTCACTGCAAATTATCTTCAATGTTCAATCAATCTTTATTTGTTCATCACAGAATACAGCAAAAACAATATGAGTACAGTGAAAAATTAATTGTTACAATTTTAATCAAAAATATTTTGCATATACAAGTAAAGATGTTTATAATACATTATAAGTGGAATTTCAAAAGAGAGGATATAACTGGGATAATACTAGTGTATATTTAAAATAGCACAGTAAGGATGTCATATTACTGCTGTACCGTTAGGTGTATAATTTCACCAAAACTGGTGCCATTAGGGGCCGGATATATTTTAACTGAAAATTTGTCCCGTTAGGGGTCATTTTCAGAACCCTCTTGAACGAGCATGCACACGTTCAAATTTAGTCAAACTTTCATCCTTTATTTCTCACACTGGGCAGTCTTTGGCACTAAAACTGAACGCATAACGATGTACAAACACTGCGTATTTAACGAAAACAGTAACAAATACACACCGGAAACAGCCGGAACATGTTGTAATATGGAATATACTTTTACACTTTTACGTGTTCGTTTTTAGAGTTTTCAAAAAAAATTCTCCAGTAATGATTGCTCGCCGTTCATCAATTGCGGCAGAGTGATTATGATCAAAGGGTCGCTGTTGAATCCCTTCCTTCTGTGCGGGTGAATGGATAAACAGATTACCCTCGGATGGTGTAAGTCGATGTGCTTCCTTCATATCTCTTTCTTCCATGGTTCGACGGGGTCCAGTGATTACGCAATCTGTGAGCGATGTTCAAGTTGATATGCCGACACCCTATATTGTCTGATTCGGGCCCTTTCAAATTTAACAAAACGGTCACAGGTTATTCCACTCGCTTGACGATCAGCAACGAACGTGCACTGTAGAAATCACAAATGGGTAGAGTCTGTGGGCTGAAAGTTTCGGGCCCTGGGCGATATTCTTGACAACAGGTAAAAAACGCGCCTTACCCAGGATAGCGGCTCGGTTCCAGGTCACTTATTAGTCTGCTCACGTAATGATTGCACCTCAAAGTACACAAAGCACCTACTTAGCCTACAATAAATCACCCCAATACACACACACAACGTCCATATTGCAATTGTAAATGCGCACAAAAGCCAACATGTCATTGATATGACATTAATGACGCTTGGGATATAAGACAAGCCTAAGGCACTTTGGATTTAAACAGGATATTGTACCTGGTATAACCTCAGTTCTTACCCCATATTTAGTTCTAATCCCGTATTACCCCGTATCGTAGTTTCATTTTTTTTTTTTTTTTTTTTGACGGGGTCCAGTGATTACGCAATCTGTGAGCGATGTTCAAGTTGATATGCCGACACCCTATATTGTCTGATTCGGGCCCTTTCAAATTTAACAAAACGGTCACAGGTTATTCCACTCGCTTGACGATCAGCAACGAACGTGCACTGTAGAAATCACAAATGGGTAGAGTCTGTGGGCTGAAAGTTTCGGGCCCTGGGCGATATTCTTGACAACAGGTAAAAAACGCGCCTTACCCAGGATAGCGGCTCGGTTCCAGGTCACTTATTAGTCTGCTCACGTAATGATTGCACCTCAAAGTACACAAAGCACCTACTTAGCCTACAATAAATCACCCCAATACACACACACAACGTCCATATTGCAATTGTAAATGCGCACAAAAGCCAACATGTCATTGATATGACATTAATGACGCTTGGGATATAAGACAAGCCTAAGGCACTTTGGATTTAAACAGGATATTGTACCTGGTATAACCTCAGTTCTTACCCCATATTTAGTTCTAATCCCGTATTACCCCGTATCGTAGTTTCAAGAAAAGAGAAAGCATTGTATTCTGTTCGTTCAACCTTCTGCTATTTTGCAAAACATACATGCAATGGCCATGGTTTGCTTTGAGCAGGATCTGAATTGACTGTGGCCGAATTTGTTTGAGTCCGAATCGTCTGACATAAAGTCAATGCATTTTTTTAAACAGAGAACTGATAGCTCCGCATATCAGAATCCCTTAACTTGCATCTAAACGTGTGAAAGGAATGAACAGGATGCAGTCCCAGTGTCATGAATTAAAGAGAAATTATTATTAAAGCGGCACTGGCACATTTTCACAAAATATGAAATTTCTTCAATTTGCTCACAAATGATAGTTTAGACCATAGAAGAATAGAGATATATTTTACACACAAAATAACATAGCCAAAAACAGATAGGAGCGTTAATAAGAGGCTAAAGACATTGTAATTTGTAGGACAACTTTAATTAAGTTTGCCGCAACTTTTATCAACAAATGTGTCTATTACATGGATATCATAGACTCGATGGTGCATGCCGTGGGAATCGACTCCGGTGTGTGTTTTCTTGTGTTAAACGCCATTTCCGTCGTCTGTTGAATAAATGTCCGCGGAGTCATTAATTATAAAATCGTTCTGTTTATCCATAAGGGCGCTGATTGGTCTTAATTATTTTCAGGTGAGGACTGATGTATATAAAAGATTTACAACCATGCAAAAATATAAATTTTGAAAAATCGTGAGGGCGCACTATTTTTCAAATGTGGCAGGGTCTCTTTAACACCAGGGAGGGAATGGGGAATTTGAAGGGGAAATACGGAAACTTTTTGTAAGCAAGAGGGGAGAATATGAACATGTTCAACACAGGAGAGAAGAGGAGTACATGAACTTTTAAATGTAGGAATTTCATAAAATCGACGGAATGCGAATTTTTTAAACAGAAGCCAAGGGGGCGTGATTTTTGTCGCCGAATTCCTCCATTTCCTATCCCCCCTGCGTAAATAATGACCGCTCCCTTAGAGCGTCCTATGATGGGAACTTCACCGGTCTATTGTGTTCTCTATGCTGCACGCATCGTTTGTTCCCTCACTGTACTCAATAGCCTCATATACATAGACTGTCCCACAGTCTATCTCGGTTCTGACTACGGATTCAGGGCACAGTAAGTTCAAAGACATAAAATCAAACTTATTTATTTATTTAGTTGGAATTGCACTTTACAACAGTCGCCTCACCAACACGTTGCATTCAATATACAAAACAAATCAAAAAGTAAAATCCTACAAAAATCAGAGATCACTGGGTCCTCCCTGGACCCTTGGACATTGGTCCTTTTAATACTGCACTGACACCTTTTTGACCCAATGGCCTCCCATACGCCCTCATACGAACCAACTTATCCATAGATTGACAAAATTCAAAATATCACTCGCCCGCTGTGGATTTGGTTGACTCAGGGAGATTGTAGTCTTCATTACCAGTCGTTTATACCACAGACCCTGAGAGGGTCTACATATACAAGATTACGGTTTATTCTGTGTATTTAAACTTGCAAACTAGGACACGCTATTGGCGACTCTAAATTTCTTTATCATGGTGTGCCAGCGACAGCTATATTACCCCCCCCCCCAAAAAAAAAAAGTTTGTTTCCAGTGGGTAGCCGAAGAACCTATATGCGAAATGCGGTTGTTTGGTTTTATTTTTTTTTTTTTTTGTCTAAACAAATTACCATAGAAATGCCTCAAATCACACCATATGGTCAAACCAGTTTACACGGTGAGAAGGTTTAGAACAATTCCGTTGTTCACAACAAAAGCTCTTATGTTTTGCTAAACCGAGGTACTTGGGATGTAATGTGCCACATATATAAGAAACCGTGGATGATATTCATCAAATCACCGTTTTGGTTGGACGAGTTTACGAAATTTGTAGAACAGGACCAACCCTAAACAAGAAAAAGAGGAAACACCTCTTTAATCTTGTTTTAATAACAAACGGTGCTTCGGTCCACTGACCTGATATTTTCGATTAGAAAAAACTTTCTGTTGCATTATTCTTGTTTGAAGTGTGTTTTTAATGGTTAAAGTGTAAGATAATCTCCAACAAACAACGTTCAGGAAATGAGTTGCAGATAGAATTTTATCAAATGGGCGCAAAAAATCACATGTTGCGGAAATGCTAAAGGTGAACTGCAACTTCCTGCCAAAAACGGCGGTACGTTATATACCGGTGTTGGGTTTGCCTCTAATATTTGGACATCTTGGAGACTTCCGGGTCCCATTAAACGAGGCACACGGTAACTTTTAAATACCAGGGACCTCTAAACCTATACTTGATTCACACAAAAGTCCACAAATGCAACTTTCTTAAATGTGAACCAAAATGACAGTGGATTTTTTTTTTTCAGCACAGAAAATATTACTAAACAAAATCAGCTCCAAGTTTTTTCTAAATCACTTTTAACATGTTTTTTTTTTTTTTAGGAAACGTACTCTTATATTATCATTTCAAGGACGACGACATGACAACAATAAGTGTGGAACATTGTACTCGCCGAAGACATTGTTATGGAAAACAACCATTAAATATCATACTAGTGACTGCTCAGTGCTTCCATGCACGTGTGACAGTGAATTGAATAGCCCGCGCATCAATAAGAATCCCTGCAGTTATCATCCTATCCCCATGCAGCCATGGTAGTAAACAAGCATTGACAAGCCTACACAATTTCTTGTAATTAATTGCATGCCGGTGTGAAAGGAGATATGGTCCGGTAGGAACCACAGTCCGGGCTCCATAGACGACAACGGAATAAAGCGTGAAACTAATATTGCGTAAAGAGTCAACTGAATCGATTGCCCTATTGTTCACCATTGTTCCCGGACTGTGAGACCGGCGGACCATATCTCCTGCCACACAGGAACGGGTCCTGATCTACACTACATGTATAACACCATTCATTAAAAATTGGTGTACCTCTACAGTGTTAAAGGTGCATTTCGTGATTCCAGCACCTTCAATTTTATTCATGGTTCGCTAGATATCCTTGAGAAAAGTTTATTCACAAAATTTGAGTTGATTCCGATTTTGCGGTTTTGTGTTATGAGCAAATCTTGGTTTCCCACGGTACCATAGGCCACTGTGCTGTAATTTCTGTCCGTTTACGGACAGAAAATAAAAATCGCCATATTTGGTACACATGGATTACTAAGGCTAACGGCTCAGATGATATAAAAATCTCAAGTTTTTTTTCGGGTAAGTCGGGGGGACGAGGTTGCTGATCACGAAATACCCCTTTAACGTTTAAAGGGGCGTGTTCCGATCGTCTTTGGGACCCCCCTGATTTACCCGGAAGTAGTATCGATTTTGATATCAGATGAAAGGCCGTATTTTTCTCATTGTCGTCCTGAAATTTGAGCCCTCGAATCCATTTCATTCCCAAGATATAAACAAAAAACCGCCCCGCCACGTCCAAGCCTTTAGTGGTAACCACTTTTATTAGCACAGTATTGAATAGGGCTTTGCAACATGCATTATTGCGTCTACCATCAAAACCGCAAGTTTGTTTCCCACGGTACTTGATGGGGTGTATGTGCAAGTGCCAGGCTCTCATATCAAGTTAGAGAACACAATACACATAAATCGGAACAACCACCTTTAACTGACACATTCTCATGTGTTTGAAAAAAAACCCACATATTTTAGTATGATTTGTTTTTCTAAAAGGTTGACTTCACGTGACTGGTAATCGACAATTACCCTCATACAAGCATCTGTTAATTAATAATAAAGAAGCTATCGAGGATTTCGGGCTAAGGGTAGGCTCATATAATTACCATATTTGGTGTCTTTCTTTCTTAACCCTTAAGTGCATAAGGTCTTTTGCACTTCCGTTGGTGCATAATGGGGAGGGTCCAGGAAATTTGGCACACATAATGACTGCCCAAAGACGATATTATTGCTGAAGAAAATTTTAAAAATATGATGGATCGGAAAGTAGGGGCGAAACATTAATTTCTATGCACGCGAAAAGCGACCATTTGTTTTTACTTCTTCTTGCACATTGTGCACTAAAACTTTAAAACTAATACATGCACGGATAACCACAAGGTCAAATATATGTAGAAATTAATTTTTGTCACCCACCGTGCCGTTGGTGCGGGGGGGGGGGGGGGGGGGGGTTCAGGCTAATTTCCTCGGAAACGATGTGTAAGATTTCATTTTTTCATCAAAAGTTGCGCACCTAAAGGTTGTTTAATTACAATGGCCAAAAATAGTGTTGCGTCAAAACGCGACACGCCAAAAAAAAAAAAAAAAATACTTGGTCCACATCACATGGACCCCCCCTCCCCAAGCACATAAGTGTTAATATCTGAAAAATATAAATTAAACATGCCTTTAGATGCCAGTTAACCAATAAAAATGTAACTTTCACCATAACGTAAACTCTGCAGAAAAAAATACTAATTTTAATGCCTGATGTCTTGTTGAAACAACCAAATATGCATGATTAGGCGCACCATAATGCTTGAAAAGTATTTAAGCTAACACTTCAGATGAGCCCAAACTAGAGCTATATCGCAGAAGGAATTGAAAAAAAGAAAAAACCCAAGACGATGCATGGATCATGAAATGCCTCTTTAAATGTTGTTGAGTCTATTCAAAGTGATTTTATTTGCCAGGAGGAAATCACAGGAATCACAACTACGCAAGTTGAATAACTCAGCAAATCGGTATCTATGCCCAACTTGCTTCTGCAATATTCGGTTCCAAGTCCATCCTCTTTCTACACTTCTCGGATGAGAAGCTGTTTGGGAAATAGGATTGCACTGAATTTAGGATTGATTTCACATCAGCGTCCTTCACCCTCTGACAAGCTTCAGTGTCGGACGAGTTTAAATGTAGCACGCACGCTCCAGATTCAGCTAATTGACATTCCGCCACTGGCACTGACTGTCACTCGTTGTTTGTGGTGTAAATGAATATCGGCAGGATTGTCTTTGTTTTAGTTTGATTTGGTGCGTATTTACTACGAATACGGCGACTAATTTTGAAATAAAGCGCTTTAAAAGAAAATTATATATATATCACATTACCCCATATGTGTAAGGAAAATGACTGTTATTTTTGTTTACTTTTATTGCTTACTCTGACTTCAATAATTCTTTGGGATATGATGCTCGTTCATAGCAGCGATTAAATTCTAAATGGCCACTTTCTGTATCACGGATGAATTTGTATTGGGATTATAATGTAATCCTATGATTCCATACAATATTCCAACACAAGTGAATTTTAATTGTGGTCCTGTAAACTCGCACGCCAGGCAAGGTTGTGTTCTGGTACAAAAAAACGTGGACCATAATGGCAAGTCTCTACAAGTGTACATTTCTATATTATATCAACCCAGAGGGGTTGGGAAGTAGGACATGCCAACTAAAACAGCAACACGAATTCAAAAAAAAAACGGCCATCAACTTCGGTTGCTAGTCTGTTTACAGGACTACCGTAGGAGGGCGCTTTACGATATTCTAAAACGGGTACACAAGACTTGAATAAAGATAGGCCTGGTCCGACTATTAAATCTAAATGCCCGTTGTCGGAAATTACACTGTTTTGCAACGAGGTTAATCCCAATAAAGTTTCGACGGAATTTGACAGTTAAATTTTTTTGAAATATCATGATATTACTAAGATTTTGCACGAAGGCTTAAGAGTTGAGTTGTAATTTCACTGAGACAAAGACTGCATAGTAAATGCACGTAACGTTCCCAAATTACCGTTTGGAAAATCCCAATGCCCAAATCGAGCACATCGTGTCATACCCCCTGGATGGGGTTGGTACTGTGATTTCTAATCGCTAAGAGATTTTGGCCCGAAATTATTGTCCAGGACCCAGCTGCTCCAGGAACATATGCTCCTGGAGCAGTGGTCCATGGAGCAGCTGGTCCTGGAACATATGGTACTGGAGCATAAATAATCTGGAAAACAAAAATATTCTAAGTCAAATGCTCCAGGAGCATATTTGACATGCGGCAAAATGGTCCAGGAGCATATGGCAAAATGCTCCTGGAGCAGTTGGAGAAATATTCTAAGTCAACTACTGCTCCAGGAGCATATGTGCCATATGCTCCGACCATCTGCGTATTCAAATATGCTACTGAGCATATTTGACTAGATAGTTTTCCAGATTATTTATGCCTCAGGACCATATGCTCCAAGACCAGCTGCTCCAGGTCCTGGAGCAGCTGGTCCTTGGGCATAAATTCGGCCGGCCAAAATCTCGTAGAAGCATTCTAATCATTGTTAAAATCAACCGTTGCGGTTATTTGCCTTAGGTCGATCCAACATCATGTCCCCCATACCATTGCATGGAGGGTTATAAGGTCTGATGTATGGAGGAGCATTAATAACGCTTCACAACAAATTCGTGATTTGGAAAATCGTCTTAGAGGATTAAATGAGAATAGCATATTGATCACTGCCAGGCCAGTATGAGATTTAAAGAAGGGCAGACCATCAATATTTTTCCTGCGTTATGCAGGTGCCCCCCCCCATTGGAAGTCCAATTGTACACCAAATAAATTTAGGGAGACTAGCTGTACAGAAGTATGTACAAGAATCGGTTTAAGTCATTTAATTCATTTACACGTAGTATACGTACAACAAAGTAACTTGACATTTGGCACAGGAATCCTATTGAACAATTGAAAGAAAGCATGAATGAAGAAAGCAAAGAATTTTATTATTGCAATACATAGTAAGTAAAGCCTCTGAACCCAGTTTTCTTCTACAAGGAAAGCCATGGCTGGCACCCAAAACATATAGCGTTAAAGCAGAAGAAACCAATACCAAATATGAACCAGTACGAAGGCAGATATTGGCCAGAGTTAGCTTTCCCAAAAAATGTCAAAATGTCGACAAATGCGAAAGAAAAAGGATCTTAACAATCCATTTCAAATACATAAGCCAACAACAAACAAGGTAAAGAATAGATGATCTGGCCAAAGCATATGGCCATGAAATAGTCGTCTTCCTCCTTCTCCCCGGATCTTAACCCAATAGAACTACATTTCGTCACAAAATATTAAAGATTATGGGCCAAACGACAATGAGTTTTTAAACTAAATCTTTTCTAAAAACCTGTTCGAGGAAGCTCTACAAAAAGTCACCGAAATAGAGGGAAATGCAATAAAACATGTTATTGGGATAGAAAACTCTACTGGAAGCAAGAAGATATTGTTGATATTGACAGAAATCAATCCTAATCAAGCTGACGGAGGACATTGACAATGAATCGGAATCAGACGATGATGACTGAAGTAAGTGAATTGTTAAATTATAATATACGATATACTATAGGCCTATGGCATCATGGTCTATTTCATGAAAAAGTTTGCAAATGTACGACAAACATTACTTTTTTATTTTTTGTTTGTTTACATGCTTTTTTTAACAGTGTATGACTGCGAACAATCGTAAACAAATAAACCACGAAATCCTTGTAGTATTCTAATTTTATAGCTTAAAATGGCAGCCCAAAAAAAAAAAAAAAAAAACTATAGAGGGACGGTGTCATAGAGGTTGGGATCGATATAGTCGGAGCGCATCGGGCATGATGTAGAGCACCATCTAACGCGTTGGAATAGATGCAGTTGCGCACCCTTTATATGTTATCGAAAATTTATTATACAGGGTTGAGTCAAAACAATTGACCCGGATTGTATCCGCCATTTTGAATTTTTAAATAACTATATCTAACATATGTGGTGTCATCGGAAAGCCAATTTTATACGTTAATTTGCTGCCAAAGGTAATTCCAATCGGATAAGTTATAGATCGAGCTACAGTCTTTGAATCAAGTAGTCAGGCTTTTACCCCTATCCACGGATTTCCCATGTAAATACAAGGTAGGCAAACCAAGACAAAAAAGACTCACAAAAATGATGATAAGGTATTGTCTATGTTTATGTGAAATATAGTGGGATCTCAAAGGTGAAAAGTCAGTGGGATACTGGTAGTTCTATTGAAACACTTTTTTTTAAATGTGGCTATTTTGGTCTACAAAATTATAGACAATACTTTAACCCGCAAAAGGTTTTGTCACATTGTATTTCTTATATGGTTATGATTCATTCAACTTCTCAAGAAACTGATACATAGATCAAAGTTATTATTTTTCAAATGAATTATTGAGTCTTTGGGACGTAAAAAAAGGTTAAAGAGGGCATTGTTGGTAATTGCGACTGAATTTTGTGGGTCAAAGAGCGTCGTATTATTATGCAGTCAATAAAATGCCCGATTTTCTTCGAGACACTGCTTGCCGCCGTGGACAGAGCGCAAAGCGGACTACTTGATTCAAACGACTTTGCTCGGTCTATACCTAACCGATGTGAATGATCTTTGCAGCAAATTACAGATAATGAACTAAGCTTTCAGATGATACCAAACATGTTAGATATATGTTACTTAAAAATTCAAAATGGCTGACACAATCAGGGTCAAGTTTTTTTTTTACTCACGCTGTATAACTTTTAATGTGTTATTTCAAAATCTGTTATTTTCAGAGCAGCTCTTGAAAATTGAAACTGAAAATCTGTTAATTTAGACATCGTTCAGTTATGTTCACAAACTTGTTATATATACTTCACGAGAAAATTAAAACTATAGTATTTTGTACAAATATTGTATGGAATCTAAACTCAATATCTCTGTTCACTTAATTAGAAAGTGAGAAAATGGCGATAGTATTTCAATCCCATTTGAATTCGTATAGGGAGGATATGTATACAATTCTAAATGTGAAAAGGTAAAATGTCCCTTTGAAACAGATCCGTATGATCGAGTTGAGCTATTGACTCTGGCTAGATGACATTTAGCGTGTAAAGTCAATGTGGAAAAGTATATTCTGAATTCACCATTCTCGTTGCTCACCTTTTTACCATCTTCAAATAAAATTTAACCATCGTTGACAGCTATTGAGTTGAGATAGTTGCATTTGAATTTCACAAAACAATCAAACACTTACGAAAATTATACTAGAGCTGGCGTTTGTTTTTAGATGTCAAATAAAGTGGAAACCACATCATGTTATATATCATTTTAAAGTTTTAAAAATTCATTTTTCTGTATGAAAACACCAATATGTTAGTTAGAAACATATAATTATCAACTCTCGACTTTTTATTATGTTAGGATATTGACATACTCAACAGCAGTCGGTAATAGATGTAGTGTTTTTCCTTATGAATAATGTCTACTATCAAAATATGACAACAAACAGTGATGCAATGTAAATACACCATATTTGTAGTGCTATCATTTATCACGATCTTGGTCGTGTTAAAGTGTTGGTTGTAAATCCCAAAACACGGAGACTTTAACTTGCGGATGATATTTCTTTTTAATAATCGCTATGAAAAACGAAATGAGTTGACAGTTTTGCCAGATTATTAAAACTGTTTCAGGAATTCAATAACCTTTGTCGTTGTTTATGGCCCACTACTACCTGTAATAACAATTCAATAATGGAATCCAATATTTGACGAAAATGTTAAGTATGGGCATATGCTATGTGAAGTTTTGAACGCCTTGATGAACAGACACACAAATACAAAAATATATTTGATTATTTTAGAGTAGTCATGATACCAGTCATTACATTAGTTATTTCACTTTGTCGATATCCAAACGGATATAGCTGCAAACCAGACAACATTTATAAAGTATAAATTCCCGTTCTATAACAGTGCCATCATTCAAGAATGCGGTGTGCATAAAAACCAGTAAAAAGATGTAGGTCTTTACCTTTAAGCCGCCGTTTTTTTGTTGGTTATCTTTTATGCTATTACTACCACAAGCTCTGAAAATACTAGGAGGTTTCACTGAGGTTTAATCACAAATTCTGCTACTAAATATGGTACGCATTACACCTCACACGGGGATGGAAGGATCTAATGTAATCGGTATTGGTCGGAGGTTTTTGTTGGAATTCGTTTACTTATTCACGCGGTTATTGGCACCAGAAGCTATTGGACCACAAAGAAATGATCCTAACGAAGGAGCATTATGAGGATACCCTTCGAAGCAAGCACGAAGTACTAAGTAATGGACTCAGAGAGTCAGAACAGCGATAGAACGCGTCATACATATGGCCAGTCAAGCAGGTTACCAAAAGCAGTGAAACGAAGCCAAAAGTAAGACCTTTAAAGCAATTATTAGCAAATTTTTTGAAGGGCGCCCTAATTTTTCACAAAATTTGGAGAGTTTACACGGTTGCATTGGTAACTGGCGAGTAAACGATTTCCTGTGAATGGTTATTAAGCTCGCAAAGGTATATGGCACAAACGAAGGAATTTTGTACTAGAATAATATATCGGGGATCCCCCGATAATAATTCACAGGCTGCTGGAAACGGCATTCCCATGTGAAATAGCCGGAAGGAAAGAAATCGCCGCCATGACGTGTATACGCTCATCCCTTAGTTGTTTTAATAGTCGCGGCAAGTCAAGTAGGTTATTTTCTCGAGGTGGCAACATTTCATCATGGACGGACATAAACTTAGCATTTCCAGCTCTGCCGTAAGTCCAATCTGGCGGAATACAATTCTATTACAAATCGCTTATTTTGTGCTAAATACGCATTTTTTTAGCCATTTCGTCGCCAGGTTTTTAGTTTCATAGCACAATTACCAACACGTAACTGTGCACAAAATATCAAATTTTGAAAAATTGGGGGCGCTTTCAAAAATGCTGCCCAAGTATTGCTTTATCTTAGAAACCACGTTCAGGACTGAGCACTAGAGATTTTCCAAGACTGAGGGGGTTGCGGAGCAGTTTCCAACCACTAGTACGGCTTGGTGTACTTCTACCTTTGATTTGGCTATATTATATTTCTACTTGACATCGGATTTGATGTCTTGGTATTATAGGTGTAGTGCCGGCTTTCAGAAGTCATTTTGTATCTAAAGAAACGGCGGAAAAATTGGTGAATACGGTGGTTATGAAGGCTCATCCGTTGGTAATTGCATGGCCTTCTACGTGCGAACTAGCTTTCGCCTTCCTGCAATGTGTGGAAGAACACACTCAGAGAGGCCGAAGGATACAGTAAGACTTTGTGTTTGATCGCCGCGGGTTTCACAGGGACAGAAAGCAAAGATGTGGACGTGACACGACATGGATGGAGTAGTTCAACGCGGAACGATGCTGCCTTGGCATAGGCCCAATCATTAGTTTACTGCGGGGGATGATGAACGACTTCCGATGATGTGTTAAACACATCGCATTTAAAGCAACAATATTATAAAAGTAGGTAGGGTTTAGGGGTTTGAAGTAGGTCACCTAAGGTTGCAATAATAACATTTGTCAGGAATGAAGCTAGTTCAGACAGCAAACAAAACATTTGTATTGAAATGCATACGACTTCAAATGACCAGTGGAATAATCGTTTCCACACTGGTCAAGACATATTTACCAAATCGATCATAACCATATTTTGATAAATTCGTTCTTACAGCATATTGTATGGAATCTAAACTCAATATCTCTGTTCACTTAATTAGAAAGTGAGAAAATGGCGATAGTATTTCAATCCCATTTGACTTCGTATAGGAGGATATGATACAATTCTACAATGTGAAAAGTATTAAAATGTCCCTTTGAAACAGATCCGTATGATCGAGTAATGAGCTATTGCCTCTGGTAGATGGACATTTAGCGTGTGTAAAGTCAATGTGGAAAAGTATATCTGAATTCACATTCTCGTTGCTCACCTTTACCATCTTCAAATAAAATTAAACCATCGTTGACAGCGATTGAGTTGAGATAGTGCATTTGAATGTTCACCAACACATCAAAACACTTACGAATAAAGGGATACTTAGAGCTGGCGTTGGTTTGTAGATGTCAAATAAATGGAAACCACATAATTGTTATATATCATTTTAAAGTTTTTTAAAAATTATTATTCTGTTATGAAAACACCTAAATATGCTTAGTTAGAAACATTATAATTTCAAACGCTCGACTTTTTATTTGTTAGGGGAATTGACAATAATCAACGAGCAAGCGGGTTAATAGATGTAGTGTTTTTCCTTATGAATAATGTCTACTATCAAAATATGACAACAAACAGTGATGCAATGTAAATACACCATATTTAAGTCTATCATTTATCGACGCGATCTTGGTCGTGTATAAGTGTTTGGTGAAATCCCAAAACACGTAGACTTACTTGTCTGGATGATATTTTCGGTTTAAAATCGCTATGAAAAAACGAATAAATTATAGTTGGAATGTTTTTGCGATAATGTTTCAGGAATCAATAACCCTTTGTCCGTGATTTATGGCCCACACTAACTTCTACCTGTATAAATTAAAATAATGGAATCCAACAATTTGAAGAACATGTTATATTTGGGCCATCATCTGCTATGTGAAGTTTTGAAAACGCCTTGGTATGAACGAACAACATAATTACAAAAATCATATTTGATTACTTTTAGAGTAGTCATTATACCAGTCATTACATTAGTTATTTAATTTGTCGATATCCAAACTGGATCTAGCCTGCAATTCCAGACCAAACATTTATGAAAGTATTAATTCCGCCTTCTATAACAGTGGCAATCATTCAAAAGAATGGTTGCATACAAAACCTCCAGTAAAAAGATGTAGGGTCTTTATCCTAAGCCGCCGTTTGTTTTGGTATCTTTATCCTATTACACACAGCTCTGAAAATAATAGGAGGGTGTCACTGAGTCATCACAAAATTCGGCTACACATATGGTACGCATTACACATCACAGGGGATGGAGGATCTAATGTAAAGCGGTATTGGTCGAGGGTTGGTGAAGTCGTTACTTATTCACGCGGTTATTGCACCCAAGGAAGCTAGTTGTATCCAACAAGAAATGATCCTCCCGAAGAGCATTTATGAGATACCTTCGAAGCAAGCACGAAAGTTACTAAGTAATGGACTCAGAGAGAGGAGAAGAAACAGCGTTTTTAGAACGCGTCATACATATGGCCAGTCAATCAGGTTACCAAAAGCAGTGAAAACGAAGCCAAAGTAAAGACCTCTAAAGCAATATTAGCACATTTTTGAGGGCGCCCCTAATTTTTCAAAAATTGAGATTTTTACACGGTTTGAATTGGTAACTGGCTAGGTAAACGATACTGTGAATGGTTAAGCTCGAAAATGTTATTGTGTCACAACCGAAAGGAATTTCGTATTAGAATAATATTATCGGGGATCCCCGATAATAATTCAACGGCTGCTGGAAACGGCCTTCCAATGTGAAAATAGCGGGAAATAGCGACATGTACGTGTCTACGATAATCCATTAGGGGTTTTAATCGTTCGGGCAAGTCAGTAGGTATTTTCTCGAGTGGTGGCACTATTTCATAATGGACGGACATAAACTTAGCCATTTCCAGCTCTGCCGTTACGTCCAATCTGGGGATACCAATTCTAATTACAAAAATCGCTTATTTATGTGATAAATACGCATTTTTTTTTAGCATTCTCGTTCGCAGGTTAGTTTTCTAGCAAAAACCAACGTAACTGTGCAAAAATATCAAAATTTGAAAATTGGGGGGCGCTCTTCAAAAAATGTGCCAATATTGCTTTAATCTTAGAAACCCACGGTTCAGGACTGAGCACTATAGATTTTCCAAGGAACTTGAGGGGGTTTCGGAGCAGTTTCCACCACTAGTACGGCTTGGTGTTCGTCTACTTTGATTGCTCTATATAGTTATACTGAGATCGGATTTGATGTCTTTGGTATTACAAGGTTTAGTGCCGGCTTAGAAGCATTGTGTATTCTCAAGAAACGGGAGGAAATGGTTGATACGGTGGTGATGAAGGCCTTCATCCAGTTTGGTTAATTACTGGCTTCTTACGTGCGACCTAGCTTCGCCTTTTATTGCAATGTGGAAGAACACAACTCAGAGAGCGAGGGATAACAGTAGACTTGTGTTTGATCGCGGGGCTTCACAATGGACAGAAAGCAAAGATGTGGACGTGACACGTCCATGGCGGAGTTCAACGCGAACGACTGCTGCCTTGCATATGCCAATCAGTACTGCGGGGATAACGACTTCCGATGTGTTAAAACACTCGCATTAAAGCTACAATATTAGTAAAGTAGGTAGGGTTTAGGGTTGAAGGTTTTGAAGTAGGTCACTCAAGGTTGCAATAATACATTTCAGAATTGAAGCTAGTTCAGGGACAGGTCAAACAAACATGTATTGAAAGGCATACGACTTCAAATGACCCGTGGAATAATCGTTTCCACACTGCGTAAGACATAACGTTTCCCAAAATCGATCATAACCATATTTGATCATTCGGCTTACAGCATTTCGTGAAGTCTAAAAAGCAAAATTTACCTATTAGATATTTGAAAATCGCGAAACTCTGAGGGTCCGCACCACATCCCCATATACGTTTTAAATACGATTAAGAGAACGAATATAACAAACTCGAAATTTTTTAGCTATTATTCTGATTCTTACCTATAAAACTGGATGAAATACATTGGAAAAGTTAACCATCCTATCCCTCACACAAAAATTACGCAAATCGTTGATTATGTTCATGACATAGTGACGGATGCTGAATTTCCTAACCACTAAGCGTTATTCAGCATCTGTCAGTACGGAATAAAACAATCGGCGTTTTCTGAACCATCCGTCGAACCAAACGCGCGTCCTCGCGAATCTGCCGCAATTTGTGTTAATAATGACGGGTTTGTTGGTAACAACAAGATTGCTGTATGGTAGCGGACACATGTGTGTTTTAGTAACGTAGCTAAGCTTCTTCAAGTCCGGAGTTCTACAATTACTTCAAGTTAACCGAGACAGAGTCAGTGTGTTTTTGTTTTTACAGTTGATTAATAGGTTTTATTCATCTGACCTCCATGCGAGTGCACAGAAAAGTCTGAGCTGTGAGACAAGACTGAATTATTTATTCAATCTTCTTTTATACCACCACACAGTGTATGAATACTGTCCACTCTCCTCCAATGGCAGGCGATGTTTTGAAATAAGTTCCTCCATCCATATCATCACTGAGGTCCATGTCTAGCACACCCCCCTGATTGCGTTCTATCAAATCGGAACGCACTGATGGCTGGTTCAAAATTTCATTCACAACAAATGGAGCTCCTGCCAGAGACAGCGGCTCAGTTGATATCAGAAATCAATGTCAAAACCAGTGCAAGACCTGGTATATGATCCCATCAAGCAAGCATTGATTTAACTAGTACTTTTGGTTTTTAAAAGGGTTTTAATATCATTGTATCATGAAGATGGTAGGTAATGATAATATGCTGTTCTGTGCATATTATCACATCCCCTTTCAACAGATGAGTGTGTCACTCATTTGAACTTTCTGTGCTATTATTAGCAAACAAAAGAAGGGATTATTTCTAATATATGACATTTTCCAATGGTGGAATAATATATATTGTATATATTATTATATATATATATATATATATATTATTATATATATAATTATATATTATATATATATTATATATATGAAAAATATAATGCCATGAAAAATAAAAAGATTGTAAAGTGTGTATCTTGTCACAACATTGTTTTATCCATATTGTGCACCAGTGTCTAAAAAGACTTTTGGTTTTCCCTTAGGATGAAGATTAATTGACCCACCTTTATATTGCATGGTTGATTCAAACATGAGTTTTGACTAACACAATATATTTATAACTTCGTTTTTGTGCGGGAATATTATTGTCTAATATTAACACTGATGTCAGGCCACAAGACTTGCTAATGACATAAAATCTAAAAGTTTTGCAAAAGTGTGGGGCAACAATTTTTTCCAATTAGATAGAATTTGTTTCTGCAGTTATGACAAAGAAGCATAAGATCATATTATACAGGTATTAGTCATAATATACTCAATTTGAGTGTGCGCTGAAACATCTTTAAGGGTTTCATTACTATCTAATGTCTAATTCCTGTTCTTCAGTGGGACAGTGCAATTAACACAAGTCCAGTGGAATGTTCTTCTGCTGCATTCACTATGTTCTGCTGTCTTTATTCTGCAAATTATTGTCGACATGTGAAATGTTGAATCATGTTCATACATTGGAGACAAAAGTCATGGATAAGGATGGAAAGATATATGCATTTGTGATACATAATGTGACATTGATTTAACTCGGATGCCAGTTTTGTTTTCACATCATACAAAGTCCCACTCATGCTTCAAATTAGTGGTTTATAACACTGCTAGATAAACAGCGGGCGAGGTGTCTGAATGTCTTTGGTTCGAAAACAGGATTTGTAAACATGTCATTAATGTTGAGAGTTGACATAAAAGCAGGTTACAGCATTATTTCTTTTGCAGATGCAAATGCAGCCTTTTGACAAAATGTCTACAGCAACTGCAAAAAGTTCCATGTGAACATTGAATTTGTTCGAGATTATTCATTACTCAGGTTTTGACTTAGCACAGCTTGGAGAAGAAGTTTACGCAAACTGTATTTTAGCGATGTTCACTTGCTCAGGTGTTATTTTCGCAAAGTTCATCTTGCCAATTGTCGTTCCAGTGATGTTCACTTGCTACTTTTGCCTTAATTTCATATACATATGGTATACTTTGAACTTGAGATGACTTTTGGCATACCTTGTTACACTACATGTACATGAACACCAATACCCAAGTATTCAGACTATACTGTTCTGACCTTTGGTCTAAGGGATAGGAACTTGGGAAACTGATTTATCATCTTCAGTATTGCATGAAATTTGCCCTTCAAAGAAACAATTAGCTTGTTATGATTTAGTATAGTTTGGGTTTCCTTTGGAAAATCCCAATTTTTGTGACACATAGTGCAACAAAGTGCATGACCGGTAGTGTCCACAACATTTACAGTGTATTGCAAACTTCATGTTGGTAAAGTTTTTGGATGAAGTGTACATGTAAGTCTACAGTTAACCTGGCCAGCATTAAATATAGATTCTTAACTACTTGAAAAAGTATGCTTTCCGAGTGTAAGTCGGTTGCCATGCATTTCATTTAAAAAAATTCTAAAAATCTTTACCAATTTTGAAGGAAATTATCAATGATTAGTATGGTGTTTCATATTCAAAAATACACTTGTTGTACATTATATTAAATGTAGGATTGGTGTTTAATCCCTGAATGTACTGATAATATCATAAACAACGTTTATGTTTAAAAAATAAACACCTACACTTCACCCCACGCCCACAGGGAGTCCACAAGGGAACCCCCCAAGGGGGTAATCCACCCCGACCCCCATTTAATATCTCTTCATCATATTCATTACAGTTGTTGATATGATATTTTGCATTTGTTAACAATCTCTCAATTTCTTTTCTATCAACTTGTTTCCCATGTTAATTATCAAGTCTACACATGTCATTAATTCTTATTACAAATGTTGGACCCCATGGGCAGTAATGTCATTACAAGAGATCCAATAATTAATGTTGAAACATTGACAAATTCATTAGTACATAATTTTGTATCTAAGGAATTATCATTAAAGTACTACTCATGAAGTGGAACATTTCCAAATGATATTAATTGGTTTTATAAAATTTCTATTCCGACGGGATAGACTATCCTGCATTGGATTTGTGATTCCCTTTCTATATCAATGTCAAAGGTAAATTGCTGGAGTGTTAGTGACCATCTCATCGTCTATTGTGAGTATGGCGGGGGTTATCCAGCCACTTTAAAGCTTTGTGATCTGTTATCACAGTGAACTTATTGCCTTTTAGGTAAATCTGAGCTTGTTGATTGATAGCCCAAACTATTGCCAAACACTCTTTTTCTGAAATAGAGTATTTTCAGTTTCATTTTGGAAGCATTTTCCTGCTGATGGAATATAATTGGATTGCTCCTCTTTGTTCGTGCCTTGGAATTTGACTTAATACAGCACCAATTTCCTAGTTTTTGAGGAATCAGTTGGATCCGAAATGGTTTGGTAAAATAAGGAGTTGCTAAAACTGGAGCTAATGTCAGACAGGATTTCAAATTGATAAATTGCCTTGCTACAATTCTGATGGCCATTGAACTGTGTGTGGTTCTCTTTGGTTAGGTTCAAACGGTTAGCAAATCTCATAGTGGTGAAGGAATTTCCTATAGTTACCCACAAAACCCAAGAAAGATCTGATGTTCTTTTTGGTGACAGGTCTAGGAAGGTCAATACAGTTCTACTTTATCCAAGACTGGCTTTATTTTGCCACTCTCACCCTCAACAGTGTTGTCCAGAATGTACTTCACTACTGGCTACATGTGATTTTGATGTTTGATGGTCAGTCCAGCATTTTCAATCTTGCCAAACATGTGTCTAAGTGCTTGAAATGTTCACTCCATGAATTGGAATAGATGCAATGTCATTATTATTGTCTGCAATTATTCTGAACAATCAGCTAGCACACAAAGTATCGACAAGTCGTTGAATGGTCGCACTGGCGTCATCATTCCAAACGCATCACATTGTAGAATATTGCACCAATGAGTTAGGAAGGCAGATTTTGCCTTAGCCTCTGTATCAAGGGGGAATTGTGACCTTTGGTAAGGTATATAGTAGAGTATGATGCATTGATTTTGCTTGTTGAGACATCATCTAAAATTTGGTCTAATGCGAGCATCATCGTATGGGTCAAAAATGGTGACCTTATTCAAGGCACGATAACTTTCGCCACCCTTATATCTCCACTTGGTTTAGGCACAACTACAATAGGAGAGGCATAGTCACTTGTTGTGTAGCTCCATCAATCCCAGTTCAAGCATACTATCTATCTCAGCTTGACTTTGCCTCTACAGTGAGTGAGGAGTCCTGTAGGCTTTTTGTCTTATTGAAGTGTCACTTGTTGTCTCAACTTCGTGTGATTTGTAAGTTTTCCCAGGCACATTAAAAGCCTTTCATGTTTTTGCAGAATTGTATGAATTGCTCTTTCTGATCTGGGGAGATTAGAGTTGCTATTGCGGGATTCTTTCCAAGTGTGAGTTTGTTTGTCATGGGGCCCACTACTATCATCTAGAAATTGAGTTCCCAATCAAAATCAACTGGATGAGTTTCCAAGGACTCATTTTCCTATCCTTGAATCACACCTGTGCAACTGCAAGAACACCTTGCAAGTGCCCTCAGCGTCTTCCTTGTGTACCAATTTTTTAACAAATGAGCATGCAAAATCCGTTTGGATTTTCTTTTGTTGGCATGTGTAACCTCATATTACCTCACCAAGTTTTTGCATAATGGTTGTAAGGGTCTTGCCATTTTGACATTAATTTGCTGAACCTTCTGGCAAAAAACACCAGTACTGTTCACCTACACTATAAGGACACATCTTTGGCATTTTTTGTCATAGTACTTTTTCATTGGCTTGATTGGATTTCTTAGTTTGGTTGGCATTAGCATTCCACTTTGTCAAGTTATATGCTGTTTTCAGCAAAATGAGAGGTTTATGTCTTGTTTGTCGGGTTGTTGATAAGAAATCCTTCTTTAATCAGACTCAAGGGCACCACGAACTTCCTACGTATAACAAATGAAAGGTGAGTACGCTTGATTCACCACGGTACCCTCATGTACGAGAATAAAGTACGGAAAGTACCTATCCCAGTTCTTCTTGTTCATCTGAAGATAATGAACTTGATCATTGATTTGCGGTATGCCATAATCTTTCTGTCAATCCGTTCGTCTGTTGATGACAACGGACGCAGGAAGGAATTTTGTCGATTCCCAATGTTGACAGATTTTGTTAATCACTTGCCCATATAAATTGATCCTTGATCATGGATAATCTCATAGGTAGTCCATACGAGAAAATAAAGACATCATAGCTTGAGCTACCGTAACTGCTCTCTGATCAGGTATTGGTACCGCTTCTGGGTACCTGGTGGCCCGTAATCACATATGGACCCACAAGATTATGTTTCCCATCTTCAGAAACTGGAAGAGGCCCCGCAATATCTACCCCGATACGTCTGAACGGTTAGATCAATCAATGGGAAGGGCTGAGTTTTGGTTTATTCCCATGACTCTTGGTTGAAACTGACAGCACATGACCATGGCATACAATGGTTTACAAATCATGGTTGATACCCAGGCAGAGACAATGTTGTGTACATCCGATCTTTTGTCTGCACACTAAATGGACCTTGTGTTATCAGTGGCAATTGCAATTATATGTGGTCTATATGAGTAGGAAACACAAATTTGGTCCTCAACTTGCTTTGAAACCTTGTTCAGACTGCACTTCTCATTATGATACCATTGTGCCATAGTAAGCCACATCCAAGGTCAATTGACTCTGATGGTCACTGTGGTTTCCTGATTTATTTCAAAGTTTCATCTTTGTTTGAAGAGGGAAAAAAATCAAAGTCGTTGATGCTACCTGGAATAACAGATTTTACTTCAGGTAGTAAATCTGGTCTAGCTTTTTGTAGGCCCGTCACTTTTTGTTTTGCCTTAATGCTGATTTTCATTTTTGGGTGGTAGCTCTGAATTCTCTAATGGCATTTGATTTGTATTTTGGGACTACTTGTTGGACGTTCTGAAGCCTGGTCACCATGACTATGGACTTTGCAGGATTTTCAGTCTTTGCCCAGTGTTTTTTTGCCAACATCATTTCCCAAAAGACATCTACTCTAACCCTTCAGTGACCCCCCACAATTGCATTGCCTGTCTTTTCAATGCATCCCATAAATATTCTCAGCAGTGGGCAGGCTACACAAACAATGATGTCTTAATTCCTTGAATTTACCACAGTAAACATTCTTGAGGCACATATTGTTATTAACCAGGTGTCAGTGCAACCAGAGTCGCGATACATGATGGTGTCTTTCCCTTGTAGAGATATGTCCACAAAATAATAATTTTGCTTGGCTGTATCGTTTGAATGGATACTATGGTAACACCCTCTACCCTTTGCTACAAAGGGTTTGTATACACGGCAATGTGCAATGTTCGATTGACTGTTACCATGGTTACCTTGAGTGCCTATGATTTTGGTTTTTTGACATTGCTGGGTTGTGGATGAAGAGGTTTGAGCCTGATTGTCTTGGTATTAGGTGTTACCCCTTTGTAGCGGATGAGATCCTTTCGTCCACTTACCATACTGAAACTGCCCTTGAACTTGTTCCATTCCCATTTGGACTGGTTTATGCTGCTGGTTGATTATTTTGCACCTTGTGATTACCACCTTCTCATTTTTTGGTTTGGATGAGTTGAGGCTTGCGAGTTCCCAGTATGTGGGATCACGCAGCATATTCCTCGGCCTCTTCTGCTAGCTCAGCTGTATCCAGAATTTTCTTATGATAACAAAGTGTCCTAATCATCAGGAATTTTGTCCATGACTTGTTCTCTAATAATCCAAATGGATATTGGCGGCCCATCATTCGGGTCAACTCCCGAATACTTAACCCAGCAATCAAACGTTTGTTTCAGTTTGCTGTATGAACGATTGATGCTCCCTCATTCATATGAATGCCCTAGTACGAAACTTTGCCGATAATGCTCTGGAGTTAGCTGGAAATCTTTAAGTACGTCAGATTTAGGGTTTGATAGTCATAATCACCTGCTATGTGTTATAGACAACCTTCCTTCCCTTCAGGGCATTGGCATACGGCGAACCCATGTTTCTTTCCCACCTTCTCTTTTGCATGATTTACAAATATTGAAGTGACGTCTGGCATGACTTTGTCATGGAAGTTTCACCTTGTATCGTGGTGGAATTTCCCACTACGGTCGCGGTACTACTCTCGTTCACTGGTTTTTTTGTTTTTTTGCACTTCTCGGCTTTGTATTTGAAGTTCTTTTTCCATCTTTAGTCTTTCCTTGTCAATCTCAAAGTTCCTTTTTACTTTGGTACTCGAGCCCATTGTTCAAAGGAGATTGGACCTGTTGGTCATTTATAAGAATTGGAAAACGGTGAGCCTGACTGTTCCAGGAACATCAGAATAATTCAGATGGAGTTTCTCAAGGCCAAAGCAAAAAACAAAGCCTCATCACTGTTACTAACGTTAGTTGCTAAATCTATATCAGAGCTTGTTTGATCTCATTTCTATGAAGCTGGTTCTCATTCTGTTCTTTCGTTGGTTTGGCATTGTTGTGGTTTGCTTAGAAATTTAAAACTACAAAAAAATCTGTAAATGGAAAACATGTTACCATGTATGCAAGTTTACAAACAAATGAAAGTCAAATCAGTGTGACAGTATGTTGCCTAGCAAGCATGAACGTGCAAGTGGCCACTCTTAGTTCCTAGGTCATGGTACATAGTGCGCCTCGTTTTAAAATTGGGGGTAAGGAGATTCCAATCTTTTTGGGGATTTGGGGTTGGGATCAACCTTTGAAAAACTTGTACTTGGGTAGTTGGTAATGTACAGGCAGTGTTATTAAAGCATAAATGAACTAGTTATCAACTCTTATTTACAAGCTAGCAAATACCAAACTGGTCTGACTGAAATTGCAATCTCAAACTCTTAATTGATACCATATAGACATGAAAATTAAGATAAGTTGCAATTACGCACTTGGTACTTGATTGTAGATTACACTGTGCGTTTCGCTGTCTTTGAATGTTCTGTGTGCATCACCAACATACAAACAGTTCAGATCGAAGACTTTTTTGAAGTCGGTAGAATCTCTCCCAAAGTGCTTTGGTTGCCTAAGAAGAAATGCATCCCAGATAGAAAGACTCATGAGGGGCCCAATGCGGCAATCATTGGACGGTCGCGGTCGGACAAGACACCGTCGGACCACACGTTGGGGTGACATGGAATTTACATGTAAACTTGGTTGGCAATACACGCTGGCACAACCTGGCCATATTGTGAATTATGTGGGACGTGTGGTTTGGGACATATCCATCTATTCCTATGAAATATGTGATTATTAATCATTTACTTCTTATACTAAGCCTGCTAGATGCAAGTTTTCTTCATTAATGACGCAATTGATTCGAGTTAAACACAGAACATGATGTTATGGCTTCAAAAGCGAAACAATGAGATAGTTCAGTGTTTTCCTTGATAAAACACCACAGAAATACACATTGTTTTCCAGCCAACATCTTTTCACATTGTCATTTCTTTACTTGAATTGTAAATCAACTTGAGTTGATAAGACATAAATTGCTCCTACCTATTCAATAAGTATGGAGAAATGGTATGCCACTCCCTCCCTCCCTCCCTTTTCTTTTTTAATTTTGCTCTTTTGTTATTTTGAAATGTGTGTAGTAATAAGTACACAGGTTGGCAAGAAATTAGTACCGGTGGCTCGAAACATTGGCACGACCCGTATTGGCCCAATGGCATTTTTTCATTGGCTCGACATTGGTCCTATGTTGGCCCAATTGAAAATGTTGGTCCAACGTTGGGACATTGGACCAAAACCAACGTCGGGCCAATGTCGTTTTCCAACATTGGCCCAATGCCCGAGACTGTCATTGGACCGACCATTGGCCAACAGTTGTATTGTTATCCTGGGATGGATGTGTGACAAATCCTGAAATGTCCTTGTGTCGTCAGTAAAGACAAGGCCTTCTCAAACTTCACCAATGTAACAAAGTGCTTGAAGGCATTGTCCAAAGATCTTCAGATGCACAACGCTTGTTTTTAAATTTACTGAAGAGTACCAATTAAGCTCGTGAAGAGTACAATAATGTTGAAAATTTGACATGTCGATGCAAGCGAATCTACAGGATTTTTCTCGTTTCGCCAGAGTTTGCCACCATTTGTACACAACAAGATGTGTAGGGTAGCGACCACCTTGTGTGTTTAAGTAACGTAGCTAAGCTTCTTCAAGCGGTTATACAATACTTCAAGTTAACGAGACAGAGTCCAGGGTTTTACAGTTGATATAGGTTGTATGTTCATCTGTACCCCATGCGAGTACATCAGCCACATCTGAGGCTGAGACAAAGACTGAGTATTTAAATTCAAACTCTTCTTTTTATACCACCACACCGTGTTGAAACTCCACTCTCCTCAATGGCAGGAGATGTTTTTGAAATACGTTCATCCAATCAAATGAGTCAATCACTGAGTCCCCTGTCTAGCACACCCCCTGATTGCTTCTATCAAAATGACAGCTCTGATTGGCTGGTTTCAATTTCTTCACACAAGTGGAGCTCCTGCCAGCAGACGCGGCTCAGTTTGATATCATACATCAATGTCAAACCCAGTGCAATGCCCTCGTAATATGAATCCCCATCATCACTCATTGATTTAACTAGTACTTTTGGTTAATGTGTAGAAATCCTTTATCATGAATGGTAGGTAATGATAATATGCTTTTTTCTGAGCATATTATCACAGACGGATAGTTATAGGATTGCAGAAAATTGGAACTGTAAATGAATATAAATTTCTACTAATATCGATATTTATAAATCTTACAACATATTTGCTGTCTCAGTTTATAAATTTAAGATTAGAATATTAACTAACAAAAGTATTTAAACATCCCTGGCGGGAAATCAAGTATACACTTCTTGACAGAGGTTAACATCCGTCACTAGTAATACACTAAATAGTCTCTGTCATGCAACACACGTCACCATTGGCAAAATTTTTTAATTAAGATTATAAAATTAAAGTACTTGCAAGGTACTGCACTTGGTATGTTTGAAGATTTGGGTGTTTAGTACCATTTCCCTTAGGTTCGTACAAATGATAGAAAATCAACTCCGTCACTATGCAATACAACCCTACTATAATATTAAATATAAGGTACGCACATATTGGCATTTCAAATAACTTTGTATTTTCTGTTTTCAAACAATCAAAATTTAATATGGCAATTACGTTATAATGAAGTAACGTTATTTCGTCCCACAACTCGATTGTTACATATGGACAAAGGTGAAATTCGCCTTAATGTAGTTTCTTAGCTGATAATAATAATAATATTTTAATAATTTATTAGTGTTATTATAATTACTACTAATCATATATTATATATTATACTAATAATGAATAATAAAATAATCATTTTTTCAATTTGAATTATATATATTATAATATCTATATATATATATATAGGTTTGATATATATATATAATATATATATCATATATTATATATTATAAGTAATTAGTATAAGTATTATGTTACTACGACAAGAAGTGCAAAGCAGAGCCTTGTTTGTATTGTTTGTATTTTTGTGTGTTTGGTTTTTGGACCCACTGGACATCCATATTTGAAGCATCAGATGGTATTTTAAGTATCTGCATCTTGCTGTACGCAGTCAGAATGAGGACGTGTTATGGACTTTTGACATGCATATTGAAACTCAACTGAATTTTAGATTTTTTGGCCTGTGGAGCACGCTAGAGCTGCTTCTAACACTTTTCAGATCATCAACTCTGGTTTATCCCTATCAATATATCAATATTATGAAGTTCCATGAGGTTTGTGGGTGAGGGGCTAGCATAAGCTTGCCCAGGCGTGAACATTGAAAGTCACATAGGCAAGATTCGACAGCAATGAGAGATAATGATAGGAGACAGGTGTCTCGTGGGCTATTAAAAAGCTTTTATATGATGTCGTAAATAAAAAAGGAGAGGGAGGTTTATTAACAGGTATTACATTTATATGGGTAATGTCCATAATGGACATACCATGATAGGTACCATTTGGGATTTTTGTAGTACTTATCTTAAAAGTGGAGGACTGTTTAAGTTACCATACGTACTACATGATCACATTGTATACTGTAACCTTTGAACAAATATATTTCCTCTCATTAAAAAGTATCGTTTGGAAGTAGACAAAAAGTCTTATTTGTACGAGTTCACGGGACACCAAAATCACACTTTACTTAGAATATAAGTTATTTTTAGCATTACGGGGATATAATACATTTCTACCAGTTTAATATCAAGTTGATGACTTGTTGCTCCTCTGAAGGTAATACATATCACAAGCAATCAAAAATACTATAAATATGGTGGTATGGTTTACAACAGAGATATAGAAGCACTGTTTTGATTGTTACTCAATGGATGTCTCGTGTTTTATCTTGTAAGGGGCAATCAGACAGATTGTATCACAGTGTCAGTTAGTGTCCAGGGGTTAGAATATTGACTCTTACAGTCGGGGTGGGATAAAAGTGCCATATTTATATGTCAAAAAATGTAAGAAACATAATATAGTATATCTTTATCATAATATTTATATTTGCCAATATATTAACACAATCTTACAACAATCTAATCCTATGCATAATAATGGCAGCATCTTATAAGTGGTAATTAAAGCGCATTATCAAGCCTTGTCCTTGTTCTTTCGGCTCTTCATGTCGAATGTTCTTCAGCTTTGATAAAAATACCAATGACCTCGTCAACATTCACCTGTATTTTGAAAATATTGAAGATTTGCACTTGACATAATCCAGAACTGTCATAAACCATGTATCTCTTTCTCTTGTACAGCAAAAACGTTATATAAAGGTATAATAAACGTTTTAACAGAGATGCGATATACTAACGTCAATGGTTTCTTACAACTTTAACGCCATCCTTTTATCACGACCCTTTATATATAATTTATTGTCAAATCGATATTTGGATATTTATTTTCAAACTATGTTAAGTAGGGAGGCACAGTGAGCAGACATCTATAATTATAGCTGCGTACAACTCTTAAAACTAAGAGTGAAAAAATCACCCTCTAAAAGAGTGAAATCTCACTCCAAAAAAGAGCGCCACTGAGTGACGCATCTTTTACAGATGAGATCCCGCAAAATAAAGAGTGTACAAAATAACTCTAAGGAAAAGAGTGAACTGATAACTCCTTTTTAGAGGGAACTAGTCACTCTTATAGCGTTGTGATTCTTTGTGAATTTTGTTTGTTTGTAGTATATTGTATGTGTAGGTCAATAATTCCATAGCATCGTGACCTGAATGAATATTGTGGCGTCTCATTGCATCATTCAGTGAGACATGCATGATTGTGGGATGCAGACGTTATGGATCATAGGCAGGCATGCCCGTGACTGCATGATTGTGCGTTCGTACAAAACATGTGCAAAGCCTATCCTGGCGCAACTACCGTATTACGAGTGATAATACCGTAAATAACATTTAATGCTTCTCCACACTTTGTCTGTAAATGCTATGAACTGTGACGACACTACAATACCTCACCCGTGAAGATATCATCTTATTTCTTCCTAATTTCAACTTCGTTACCCGTTTTTGCTGACGTCCTTCACTTAACTCGTTTTACTCGTCCGCCATGTTGTTCGAAAATAATCCCTGATTTGCGGGCGTTTCTGATTGGCTCTTAGTTCACTCCGAAAAAAACTGAGCATTTTCTCACTCTTTTAGAGCTGAATCCGGTCGATAAAGTCAGAGTGGGCTACTCCCGAAGAAGAGTGGCATTTTGACCTCGGTAACCGAGTGGCTCGGTTTACCGCGAGTTAAGGTGTCAGGGTGCATTTCTCGCTCTTTTAGAGGCTAAAAGGCATCTCGAGTTAGGGTTAATTTAAAATTACGCGAAATTCAAGTGACTTTTTTCACTCTTTCATTTAAGAGAGTATATATATACATATTTATTATGTTAGACTTCATCATGCACACGCGGGTTACTGTATCCAAAGAAGTTTTATCTACGCTTTACTTTGTCTCATCTTACTCTCTAACTGTAAAAAGAGTGAAAAAACGAGTGAATCTTCAGTCACTTCGAAAGAGTGTAAACCACTCAAAGATAGTGCATGTGTTGGTTAATTCACGGTCAAAAAGAGAGAAATCACTGAACTTTCACTCAAAAAGAGTGAGAAAAGATTGAGAGTGAACATCACTCTAAAATGTGTCCTCCCTTTAACTCTTTAGAGAGTAGACATTCACTCCTTTTGAGTGAATACTTAGTAGAACTGTAAATATTGAAATGTATGCACTCAAAAGGAGTGACTTTCCACTTTAAGCGAGTGAATGTTACTCTTTAAAGAGTTAATGGAGGACAACACATTATAGAGTTTTGTTTGCTCTTTTTGGATCAAGTTCAGTGATTTTTTTGAGTGAATTTAACCAACTCATGCAACTATTTTTGTGTGTTTACCAACTCTTTTTCGAGTGATTCAGATTCACTCGTTTTTTTTTTCACTCTTTTTACATGTAGAGAGTACAGATTTTCAATGGTAATTTATATTTTATATACCATGTGTCTACTAAAAATGCCACATGAAGAAAACCAAAGTTTTGACCGGCTTGTTTAATCAACTGTGACGAAATGATCCACGTCATAATCTACACATGTTCTTCTTTTCTTTGCTGAAAATGAAGGAATTTGATGAAGAAATGAGTGCTGAATGATATTTGTTAGTCCTGATCCATTTTCACACCATTCCAATGACATATCCTTATACGTATTATATTTTAATTAATCTTCCTTCCTGGAGATCTACATATTTAATCTGGGTGCTCAGTTCCTCGTTTTGTCCTCACAAGACTAATTTGCAGATACTCAGATTCAATGAATCCATTGCTAATTAGTGCATGAAGTCTATTAATTATTTGTATCGGATTATTAATATTAAATATTGTAAATATTCAAAAAGTTAATAATCACCTTGTACAGATATTGAAAAGAGATCTTGTTTGCACTAACTATTGTTGGCTTCAAGTAGCTATAGTTCATTATCATAAGCTGGAATAATTTTGAAGACAATTTTGGAAAGACGACTTCTTTGAAGAACTAAAGAAAACAGAAATTATTAATTTTATAATTCCTTTGCCAAGCTCAAGATGGCCATTTAAATTATACATAACGTTTATAAAGTTTTGAAACTGAACTCAATGACTTTGTGGTCTTAGCAAGAGCAATATCAAAGTGTCTTTAGAACAGTGTTTTTTATTTTTTATTTTTTATTTTGTGAATCTTGCTCCATGCTAAAACTCTTATTGAAAATACTTTATCTGTTACAGATTTGTTTCAGAATATGTCATTGACGAAATGAATGAAAGTTTTACCTGATCAATGTGATTTTGAGGAATATTTCTATGCAAAGAACTCTCGTCCAAAATTTGTTTCAAATCTTTTTAAAGCATACTGTTAATCCCTGAAAGTATTATCTAACCCATTTCATTTTGTGCTATAATTTAAGCAAATATTGTTGAAAAACCTTATATAAAAGGCTTTATATTATTACTGTTTGAAAGAGAGAATGTTTTGTTATTGCCTTTAACATGCCAGTGCCACAATTAATCACTTTTATAACATTAACAATATTAGTAAGGTATCTACTCTTACAATAACTGTATTTATTTGGTAACTCCTTTAAAATGGGAGAAACACTTGTCATATCTCCTTCATTTTTCAAGCAATTTCTTTCATTTTGTCAGAATAAATAGTGTAAAGAATTATGTCAGAAAAGTTACGGTTGAATGAACATATAAAAAGTCAGGGTCAGCAGCATTCCATGCACTTTTTATACACCCTGTTTGTGTTTATATTTATTTATAGTCTTTCTCCTTTTTTTCATAGCGATCCTGCAAAGCAGTATATAGGGCCCTTGCACGGAAGATAAATTATATTGAATGGACTTTTGTTTGCCCTCCAGATCATCCAAGGATGCGAAGAATACAATGCATGCACCTGGTTCACCTGAACATTTCAGCTATTTCTACAGGTGATTCCTTTGTATTCTCTGCATGCTTGGGTTGTTCTGGAGGCAGGTCTGGCCAAGATAACCTATTGACATGGCGTGCAAGCGCCCTATTTTCCGCGTAATCCTAGTAAAATCAGATATTGTTCACCAACAGCAGCTCCTTTGTTCATATGCAATATATTTTAAGAGTGAACACTATAATTCTGCTTATACAGCCGATCGGTGTGTATATTGAGACCTAACTAGCTAATAAAGGAGGACGTGAATTGAATATGAATTACATATTAAAGTACATCACCAGGCTAACATTCGGTAACATTTGTTCCATACACGAGTAACTAAGCATATGGTTAATTTGAACAAATATATACCTAAAGTCCCTTAACTACATTTTTTTGCACTTTTCAAAAATCACGGAGCAGACCTTGCCTTGTTTATATACATATATTTGCCAGACATCAAACATACTATTATGTCAAAACTGCCATTTCAAGAGCCACTGACTTAAGGAAAGATAAATTATGCCATCCTTATACATAACAGCGCACAGATGTATCACTTGGCAACTATTGCATCAACGACATTGTTGCACTCGCAAATAATACTCCTCGAAGTTCTCCTCGCGTGGCGTAATTTTAGCAATTAAGCGAAACAATTTACATACCATAACAACCAAAATGCCAATTTGCAACGCACATGTGGGTTCCATATTTCGAGTTTTGGAAGACCTGTTCATCCATTGACGTAAGGTGAAGGCCGAAAGAGCTACGAATATCGTTTATTGTCTGTAGTAATTAGATGTGTTAAGGCGGAATGATCAAACCACACGAGAGAACACTCGTATACTGTATACACGTATCAAAATGTTAGTAAAGTCCACCTTTTAGAGATTTGATTAGATAATAAGTATTTGAAAGTTGCAAATCATTTGATTAATTAGTAAGTATCTGGAGGTTGTTACTTCTACTGTTATTATATTTAAGTTCAAGCATTTAATAATATTAACTTTTCTTCAATTCGGTAAAAACGAGTTATACAACTACCCGATAGCCCCATTGCGCAATTGTTCCGTATTGTTCCGATATTATTTCTATAGCGATTTGGATTTTATTGCCAAAGCTAGTTACAACAATTGGTATTAACCTTTGTTTTTAAGATTGACGTCCTTCATTAAGATATGGGTTAATCTGTGAGAGTTGGCCAATCCATGGTGCGCAAGAAAATGAGATAATGACTTTTTATTTGACCAAAATCGGACGTCCGGTTCGGGATAGTGGACGATCAAAGTGTATGCAAAAGTTGCAAAAAATTCCCTATACCGATTCCCTATACTTGTATGAGTAAAGAAGTTAATAGGTATATTAAAGGGTTTATAAAAAATGGCTATGAGTATAATAGAATTTGGCAAGATTATTTTTATCTAGTGTGTGTTGCAAAAATTTGATACAATATTTTTTTTTGTTAGTACTGCGCTGTGTGAGCAATTTGGCAGTGCATGGGCACGGTCCATGTGGGTTCTACAAACACAAACACACAGTTAATACCATTTTTTGTTGTTGTTGACTGTTGACTGCTGAATGAAAGCTGTCGCGATACTCTACCGTGTGTTATAAGACTACTCGGACGAATTGCCAATTATGAAGGGATTGCTTACATTATTGATTAGTACATCGAAAATATACATCATAGGGAGAGCGTGGCCCACTGGTTAGGGTATTCGCCTTTGGTGCAAAAAGTCCCCGGTTCGAGCCCCGGCGGAGCCACTTGCTGGGATTTAATTGGGTACTAAATTCTGGAATTGATTTGTAAAAACTATTAATTAAAACCGGAATTCCGCTTTCCCCGTAGTTCATTTGGGATATGGGCAAACGAACCATGAGAATACCCCGTTTCGATACGAGTAGGGTGAAAACCCCTGGCTATCCTATTTAGTCCTGGATCCCTGGCCATCATTGAAAAGCAATGTCTGAACACTGAATGATCTACCCAGGCTAAATACGACAAAAATAAAAATACAGGAATAATCCGATCTCGCTTGACAGTCGTCGTCTTTCTAACATTGGCATCATCACATTCCAGCTTCACAAAATTTTACCGATTTATTCTAGGAATTGTTTTCTAAGGCTAAAATTGAATAATACACATTTTATTTTTTAACCCTCGTCTTGTACAGGAGAGAGATGGTTGCTTTCCTCCGGTACGCTAAGACGCCAAACTATTCGTAAAAAGCTTATTGTAATAATGTGTATTTTTTTCATCTTTTTCTGGTCATTCATCCTTCACCAGGGTTTGTGTATGTCGTTAAAGTCGATAGGTAGGGAGGGAGCTGATTGTCATCAAGAATAATTTACGGTACATTTTTAAACCTATTCTGTACAGTGTGGCTCAAATATAAACTAGTCATTTGACATGTAACCAATGTACAACATACCTTTAAAATTGTTTTAAATGCGCCAAAATCGAGATAAAACTAATATGGTGCAAAGTTGTCAAAATACCATAGGAATTACATTTTTTTCACATATATTGCACTCAATTTATAATTTGACACCTTTTTATTTATCGGGATTACCTGGTATCACTTGGTTATGATCATAGGTATATTTCTAATTGTTTCATTGACACAATAATTTATACTTGAGGGTAATATTTAGAAATTTGTGTCAAGTATTTTTTTTGAATATATTCTCGTTTTCGGCTGCCATGTTGATTGACGTCATGTTACAACTTTTAAAAGTATCAGAAATAGATTATGTTGTTAGACACAATAAATGTAAGTACAACATGTTTATATTTTATCGCAGGCATTTGCTATTATAGGGCATATTTTATAATTATTACATTTGGTTTCCATTTTGAATTTGAAGTATGACTCGATGTTACAAGTGCCACGCACTTGTTCATTGGGTCCTATAGTATTTTATTAACCCCATAGTTTGATATAGGGTCGAATAGATAATTATCATCTATGAACAACGCCATCTTGGTTTCTCAAAACGACTCCCAGGGTGCTAAGGTGGCACCCGGCAGAATTCTTATTCTATACACAACACATCCTTATCTATCATATTCAGCCAAAAAAGTTGTTATATACTCACTTTACGGTCAGACCCAGATGGTGTATTTGAGTCAATCCCACACCCACAATGCACCGTTTTGGGAAATTTGCATCACCTCAACAATGGTCTGTGATCCCACAAATCATTTCTAACACATACAACTTGACTTCTATGCTCATTTCGCACCCACAAAGCGTGAGTACTTAGGTAATTTTTAGCAGGATTATAAAATGTCTTGGGGGTTCATAAACTTTTGGAACACTTTTTAATCCCTAAGTACGGACAATGAGTTTAGTACAGTTACAGTATAGGTCAGACCATAACTTGGACATATCTCTCCGATATAGATCCATACTTTCAATATCTAATGCGCACGTCTAAATTAGTTTTGGATACGACCATTGTATAGTGTTTCTGGGACACAAATACCATACAAACTGTCAGCATTGGCGATTGGGATGCCGGTTTATTGCATCTCTAGTACTCATCTTCGAATTAGGTTAAATTAGATCTCCGTCGTGTTAATGTTTGGTGTATTCTTGTGTGCTAACGTGCGTGCGATGTGTGTCTATGTGCGTGTGTGTATATGTGTGCGAAGTGTGAGCGTGCGTGTGTGTGTTTTTAATGGACTGTGTATATGTTTCATTCGATTTTTAATATCATATTGGTTTTCCAATTTTACCTTCTATATCTGATTCTGAAGCAAAAGCCTACGTACGATGCTTTATTTTAGATTTAGTTTTGTCTGATTGCTTTGCATTTAGACAGACATTACAACTGACAACCAAAGCTGAACATGTTACATGTCCGCAAATGGCCGGTAGTTGTTTGAAATGATCAGCATGCATTCTAGGCGAAGGTGTTTCATTTCTGTGGATCAGGGTAGTTATTAAATGCAAGCATTTTCTTACTCAACGTGACAGCCACAATGAATATACATTGATTTATATTGCAGTATGTAGGTTCAAACCTAAATTGAATAATATTTTTTGTGATTATTTTCAATATAAAAATAATTAAGAATTACAGTTGTAAAAGATTCCAATGTATCTTTTATCGAGTGCTTTCACATTTTAATCTTTTATAATCATTGATTTAAAAAACTATAAAATAAATTTTATATTTAATCATTACTTTGAATTTTCCTTGTAATTTAAGTTAAACATAGTTAATTTATTTCTTACATCACGCAAAGTTTTCAATACATCGATATACCGTAATATTCATTTCTTGTTTCCCCTTTTTTAGTTCATACTAATAGTCATCTGGAGCTTCACTAGTTAAAGACAGCCTATTTCGTTAAATTGGGAATCGCCTTATGTTATTTTTGTTATCAATTATATTGAAAAACACCCTTCTTCTTTCTTCCGATGTTGTTCTATATATTCCCTAAAATTAAGCATCATTTGAATATCAACAGAACCAACCAAGCATGACTTTTAATAGGCTACTGACTTTCTCAGAAATATTGCTTGTGTCTCACTCAACACGGTTTTAACGTGTTCTATCGCGTGTGAAATCTTAAAACTCGGAGGACTTTACAATTCCTTGTATATCTTTTTCCCTAACTCAACGAACCTTGCAAAATAACACCAGCAAAAAACCCTTAAAGGAGTTGTGAACCTCAATTGCGAAATAACCCGAGACAACACAAACGCCTAACAAGATCGTATATTAAAATCACTATTCCGAATTAAAACAAATAATTATTGGATTACACATAATAAAATTATCGTTATTATCATTATTGTTATTTTTGTTTATATTTTTATCGTTATTATTATTGTAATTATCATTACTTTGGGGGAAATTGTTTTTTTTTTCATGTACGTTAACCACGACGTAAGGGGGTAATACATCACTTCGTTTCCCTTAACCTACTACCTTTATATTGGGCTGTATTCCTCCCAGTATGCAAAGGGTATGAATATTAATATATGCTAATGTATGCAAATGTATGCAAGTTTGTTCGAATTTCAATATTTTGTATGATGGACAGTATGTAACAAGATTTATTATAGACAGCCCGTCGTTAAGCTCATTATAGCCTCAGTAATATGGGAAATTTCGCCTTAACGTTGATAGTGACATTTTTTTTATTATTATTGTTGTTATTGGTAGTAGTAGTTATAGTAGTAGTAGTTATATTAGTAGTAGTAGTGGTGGTGGTGGTGGTGGTGGTGGTGGTGGTGGTAGTGGTGGTAGTAGTAGTAGTAGTATTAGGCCTAGTGAAATTGGAAAATTAAATAAGAAATACATTACTTATTCCGGATGCATATTATCTAACTCCTCCTTGGTACAGAATTATTGCACCAACTTTGTGTTGTTAATAAATATCCTGAATTCATACTGACTACAGCCATATTATTTAGACTATGTTAATAATCACACATAAATATTGAAAACAAAAATATTACCCGTACATCAATTCCGACAGTCCCGAGTGGCTGCTATTCTTACATCACGTAGCAAGTTAAACAAATACAGAAAAGACGAAGGTGCCGTAGAAATGTGACAAGAATCGTTGAAACAGACTAGACAGTTGACGCAACGTGATGGTCTGTATTTACTAGGGGGCCTTTACTGATAGAGATGTTATTCAACCTTTTCGGAAGAAAATTTCCGAACACCAGAAAGAACGTACCTTTTCTATATTAATAATTGTTTTGGAGGAATTAGCAGAGGTGAAACACCACATCCATCAACTTGCTAAATTAGGTTAAAGGAGTATGTTATAGCGTATGAACAAACTTCGGGGCATTTTAAAGATATTGATGTTATATTATGTTTATCATTTCCTAATGCCTGTTGTACTATCTTTTATCAGAACTGCTATACCTTGCATTTGAATGTCCTTATACAAAGTAAAGAAGATTGAGAGTTTAAAAAAAAATGATTAGCTTAAGTGGTTTCGCTTGGGTGGTTTGGAGTCGATCTATGATCACTTACTTTAAGACAAATAAGAGTAGAACTGACACATGTATAGAAGAAGCCCCTCAAATGTACATGTACAACGTTAACGAGAGATTTTGAGGCATCCGTATTTTCTGCTTTTGTAGTGGTTTCATATAGATTATACACAAAACAGATCCCTTACCTTTTCAAATTCGTTAAATCAGAATACCAGTGATGAACATTTAGTTTCCTCTTTGTTTTGGCCTTGTTCGGAGGGACAAAAAAAGGATTTTTTTTTTTGCTAACACTGTTTTGATTTTATGAGTATATTTCAAAACTTCTCCGGTTAAATAATATAAACAATATATAAAGAATTAAAAAAAATTTTATGATTTTTTTTACTAGCAGCCAGACTGGCAGGAATTACACGTTAATTATAACAGTGTAACATAATGTTGAACCATCGTCTACCGAAGGGGGGGGGGGGGGGTGGGGGTGGTTACCACACCCACCACATTTCAGGTTTTTCCCGGCCTGTAAGGTTATAGGTAAGGTACAGGGTGATCCCCAAGTGATGGAGGGGGGGGTTGGGTAACACCCCCCCCTTCGGAAGAGAAGTACCAACATGCCTAACACAAACACAGGGGCACATCACAGACCACTTGATTTGTACCAATAGATAGCTATCGTCCTCCTCTTAAAATTGTCCAAACATGCCTAGCATTTAAGTAACAATGACGTTAAAAAGTTCGCATGTCAGCAAAACTGCAATTTCCATAGCACCACACAGTCACTCTAAACATCCGGTTAGGTTGGAAAATCTATTTCTGCGGTTTGACGATAACTTGATGGAAATGACTAGTTTTATATAAATGACAGCATTTTAGAGCTATACTAAGGTGTTTGAGTCGCTAAAATGCAAAATATCAATTCCCCCCCCAAATCAGTATTTTTCGTGCTTCCTCAAATTGACTCATGATGACGTACAAATGGGCCATGTTATTACTTTTTTGGTACCAATTGGAAAAAAAGAAAACTAGACTATCCTTTTGCTACCAAATTTACAGGAATCGGGTGTTCCGTAAAGAAAAACACAGGGGGTGGAAGTTTGTACTAAAAATGGGCTCAGGTAGACGAGGGTTAATAATATACAAATATTGAATGCTGGAGAGTGTGTAGTAAAAATATACCATGAGGTCAATTTGACTTTCTATTTCACGAGCGACGCCGCGTGAATGGAACAGTAACAAATTTGACCGCCGCCCGAATGTTGTTTTTTTTTAATATATTTTGACTTTTGCACGAATAGAGGATAATATTTGTTTATATCATGATATCACCTTGTTTCTTTTCAGGCCATGTGATAGTAAAAACTTCACATGGGCTTAATCACTCTAATCCATGATATAATATTTTTGCTGTATTCTGTCATCGTTTAATTAATTGGGGCCTGTCAGTGGATTTTAGGCTGGTGAAAATATCTGTAAGATCCCGTGAAATGTCTATTCACGTTCAAAAATAAGGAAGGCCTATGTCGTTAAAAATACGGCATTTTACCGTCAGTTTATAAGTTTACACTGATTTCTAACAGTATTAATTGCTCAGGATCCGGACATTCATACAAAAACTCACTCTAGTTTCAGCGAAAAGATATTTTCTTATTCGAATAGGAGTTAATAAGATAATAATTATAATAAAAAAAAAGGTTTTACGCTCTGTGACAAAAAAAAAAGGTTTGGGCGAACTTCTCACGAAGTCTCTGATATTATTTTTAAAACACTAAGTCACATATACGATGTTGACCCATCTTTATAGCCATGTATGTCACAGATGTGTAGCACGAGTGAATATAATAATACTCTTTGATATAAACATGAACTATTTAACTCTTCATATAGCAGGAGAGATTTCTATAGAGCATTTATGCTATTGGCTTAAGCGCTTTCACAAATTGTTCGCTGATCACTGTGGCCCAACATACCATAAACCATTAGATCATTTCAAGGACTGAAGCAATCGGGATCAGTACTTCCATTATCAGCAAACATACATCGAGATAACAATCGCATCAGGGACCAGCTTCCCAAATATAGCATGGGTAAATCGGGGGGGAAAACCGAGCCGGTTAGTTTCTTGTCCAGGGAAATTACAAGATAGCTGAATCTCACAGGGCTCGAACGCACGCCCTAAACGGCATGGAGAGCATCACTGGAGTCGAGCCCACTTAACTGATTTGAGCTATCTTGTCCGCTCTAACAAGATAGCTCTAAAATCTCAAATGGGATTTTAAAAAAACACACTGCCTCCAAATAAGATGTTCAACTACTACGATGGCACAAATATGAAGCTAACTTATGTCGTTAATGCGATGTCAAACAACTCTGATATTACAAAGGCGATGTTTGGCAGGTAGTTATACTACCCAAATGAGTAACACTGACGCCATACATGCGAGGTTTTAAACCACACTATCCTGGCAGAGAGATTAAGTCAATTTAATTTTATTGGATGAAATGAAAGATATTAAACCCCCTCTTACAGATGGTAGGTAGACTGTTGAATCCGGGATGATTGCTAGAGGGGATAGGAAGTAACCGGAATACACCAGTTAGGTTGGGACTCGGCCCTTGATTTTGTTTACAAAAAGAGTAAACTGTTTTCAGGAAAACCGAATTTTGCTTCTCCAACTCAATGCCCAAACATACCACAATACCTCCAAGAAAATAAGAAAATAAATAACCACACTTTTGGGAATTTATCATCATTTTGTAGGGACTAGTTGAAGACATAAATAGGTGAAGTGGTTTCAATTTTCAACAACCTTTTACAGATGTTTAATTTTGGAATAGTAAGCTAATATTTATAGCTGGAGTTGCGGTAATTTCTGATACAAAGAAATTAAAGGTTAAGCACTTTTAAATATACACCTCTATAGCCCATACATCCCTAGAGGTAAAATGACTCACAACCTGACAATCACCGCCACAAAAAAGGGAAGGTTAGCGTATTATGTTTGGTTAGAATCTAGGAGCAAATTGTTTCCCAATAAAACAAAAACGAACACCCTTCCCCGGTTCCGATCAGTACGCTTTCTGAAAAGTAGAATAAATGGCTTTTAGGGATTTAACGGGATTATAACAAATCTAACATGCATTATGAAATGTAGGTGAGCTCCAAGTTATGACACACTGGGCGAGGCACACTGAACGTATATTAATGAGTAAATTGATCTTCATATCCCTCCATAATATTAGTCACAGTCGCATGTCAGAAAAGTAATGTTTCCTGCGAAGTTACCCCATTCTGGTTCAAACTGAGAGATTGTTCAAACCACTCTGACGTACGAATTGATGTATACATTCCTGATATCCCAAATGCGATATACCCACCGTGATGTTACAAATAAAAGGAACCATGACAATTTCTACAAAGAATGCCGACAGATGGTTGGGCTGTGAATCCGAAGGGGGAAATAGCCTCTTCTGGCGTGTTCTTACGTTGAGCACGCATCAAAATAAACCAGATCTTTGTGTTTAATAATAATCTAAAGTAGGTGGTTTCCTTATAGCCCTCATATAATTGATTATCGTATGAATTATGAAGTAGATAAGACAAATTCTGTTTAGGAGCAGTTAATGAGGAGAAGCTCCCAATGTTGGAATGGATGAATAAATTATATGCGTTTTAATTGAATTCTCCAATGTCTAAAATGGACATGCAGTCAGTGGCTTATTCGTATATTTGCAGAGGAACCAGCCTATCTCAAGATTGTAAGTCAGACTTAAATAGAATCAAGCAGTCGGCAGCTTGTGAAGTTCATTGGGAATATACACACGATTGTTAAGACTCAAAATCAATCTTAACAAATTGAGTTCATTTGTTATTTAAAAAGCGCTTCCTTTTCCGAGAGTCCGTTGTTTACCTACTACCATAAATGGGAAGAGGCTACCGTCTAAGCCTTCTGCATTTTATACGCAGTATGCACGCATAATGTAATGTTAAAAAGAAGTGCAATGAGAAACAAATATTAAAGAAACAAATTAATTCTGGTATAGACATCGATTAAAGGACTGCAAAGTGTATATCAAAATGATAATTGTTCCTTTTACGCAAGAGCTCATAAACGTCACGCAAGTATTCTTATCTTTCAAACCTTCGTCGTCGGGCTTAGATCGTTTTTAAACAAACTCTGTAGACAAACCCCCGGTGTACATATGTCTATTATTTAATATCCATAAGACCAATTATATATCCTAACGTCCCCTAACTCCAGTTTTTAACTTTTCAACATATGGAGCGGACACCTTCTGGTCTTTAGGGGGAATGCCCCTAGTCTAACAAGAAAAATAACAAAAAGGACTGTGATAAGATTGTGCCCGTGGCAAGGTAAGGATTATTAATCCTTTGACTGTAAGTACAGCTAATGCTATGTGGGTTATATTATCAAACAATCCATTATCCGTGTCCATCTATGGGTATAAAACTTTGATTAAAGACTTAAGTGGTCCAAAAAAGGGGTAAACATATCACAATTATTTGACGATATTTATTAACTACAAATATCTTGTAGAACTAGTGGAAACGGACTTTGAAAAAAAAACTCAAATTATAAAATGGCGTTAAAGAAAAAATTGTCCCAAAACCCACTTTTGGTCAACACACGTAAGTCTATGGAGCTGGAGCCAGTCATGATGGTAACAGTAATCAATACATTGCGTGAAATGTACTACGCCTATTCACGTAACAAACTACTGGACCACCCCCTTGAGTTTTTGTGGAGTGGAGTATTCATTTGAAACTGAATTAAGGAAATCTCTCTGAAAATTGAAATGTCCATTACATAATAATTAAGTTGATGTCAATTAGGGGGGAATTTTAAATTGAAAGAGACTTGCAGTTTTCTGCAATACATGAATCAAGACTTGTACATTTAAATTTCAAAAGTTTTTGTAATTGGGGACGAGATAATTACAGAAGAAATGTTGCAGTCGTGTTATATTTAAATTTATTTAGAGGAAACTGACATAATTTTGGAATGCATACCAGGTCCCATGCCGTGGTGCGTTGTTTAATGTGTGTATCCATCGTGGATATAATTCGTGACCGCCAACAGATAGAGTGCCATAGAATTACGTGTGGCCAAAAGTGAGTTTTTGGACATTTCTCTAGATGGGGGCCATTTTGTCAGGTTTGTTTTTAACGCCGTTTTCATCAGGATCCAACAAGATACTGTAGTTAATACACACCTCAAACTACTTGCATACACTACCCACTTTCGGAAATTTGCAAACGAAAAAGTTGAACCTTTTTTGGACAACTATGTATTGTTTGTTTCACACTCTCTGTGGGAATCGTATAACTTTCGCGTGATAACGAGAGGATTGTTTCAAGACCTTTCCTTGTAGTTTTACATTTAATGCACGCCGCCTTAATTATAATTATTTTTTATTATAGAATAAATAAGTTTTGTAAGCTATTTCAAACTTTACCATACAAAAATGGTTCAAGTGGGTTAAACTAACAAACGGTATGCACCATTTTAAAATGCAAAGCCGAGCATATCTTGACATAGACATTTGTTGTTTTAGGTATTCTCGGTAATTCATAAGCCAGATATGATATTTGAATTTCAAATCCCGGTAGAATATTTGTCCCAAGGCAGAAAAGAAAGAAACCTAAAAATCGGTTTGCGTTGAAGTGAGTAGCTTTTTCAAGCCTTACACATGGATCCAGAACACAAAATGAAACACAAAAGAGATTTTGCCCGGAATTGGCTACTTGTTTCACATCCGTGTCGGTAATTTCATGTCATTTTCTCTCCGTTCCATTATTCATACGAACGCACACGACAAACACTTTATGCAGTTATAAGTTAATACTTCCCCATCAAACAAAATAACCTAAGGAGTTGCGAGCTCCTTCAATTATACGATACGGTTATTGTTCTTATGTCTTCTTTTAATATTATGATATCATTCTGATGTGTGAATGAAGTGATCGTCAACCATCTGTCCTGTTTTTGGACAGTTAATTTTTTTCAGCTGTGCACCTACTCTAAGGAAAGAGTAGTAATGTGTACTTGTTCTACTTCATTTTAATTAGAGATTGATTTAGCTTCGCATTGTCACCCGTAATTACTAATTACTTTGCAATTTTGTTCTGAAAAATAGGGGGAATAATTCCCAATTATCGTGTTTGCGGATGTTTGCTGTCTTATATCTGATAGGTTATACTTGATTTGATTACCTTTAGGGATTTTGGGCTATCACAAGGTGTCATATAAAAGGTTCAACGTTCTCTTAATTTAGAGTTATGATTTGCAAAATATTTTATTTATCTGAACAACCACGTTGGTAAAACACGCTGTTCGCATTTTGTATGACTTTCATTAATGTGGTTAAAACAATACAATAATAGTCCTCTTGATATATATGTATGATAATTAGACAAAATAATTTTTTTCAAAGGCTTAATTGGATTGGTAAAATTTAGAGGTAAACCTCTGTACCTCTGCAAATTGGATAAATTGTTATGTTCATCACGATGTAAGGAAATCCACTGTCGTGTTTGTACCTTATTCGTTAATTTTGATTTTTTGGATTGTTTTTTACTACAATTTAATCCTTTGGGTGTTACTCTGAGCTAGTTAAGGTGGTCCCATACTGGCCTTACTGCAGAAGAGAATTTTTGCACTTAAAATAAGCAGGAGAAAACAGGATTGTAAAACTTAATTATATTTTTCTCATTTAAACAAGCCTTTAAAGAAAACTTAATTTTACACGCTACTTTTTGACACTAAAAGGATCATGTGCCATATCGGGGTACTACCATTGTGGCATGAGGGGAAGATTATTTTCTTTAAAAAAAAAAACAGTGTCTGTGTGGGGGGGGGGGTTAGCGCGCTGCGAGTTTTTTGGTTGTGTGTGTGTGAACTGAAAGGTATTCTGTATTTTTTTTCCTTGTTTAGTCTGTTTCTCATAAAATAGCATATTATCAGATATTTATTTTGAATGATGATATTTTTAATATTATTGATGTGTGCTAATTGTTCAGCTTCTTTATGAATTCAAAGAGTTCACGAGAAATTAGTCATCAAATAATTACCGTCAGTAGGAAATGACATTGTCCTATATTTGCCTGAATGGGATCTACATTACCAGCAGACATTTTGGGATAGGTTTCGTAATTTATATCTAAAAGATCTGGGTCAGACTACAAAATTATAACATTGTTATGGATTTAACGTATCAATAATATTTGTATAAAGAGCATGATTCTTCCAAATATTAAAATTAGTACGAAATGAAAACAATAGTTATTGCATGTAATTTTGATGGAAAATACCAGTTTCTAATGATGGTAGCATATTCGCATGCTCTTAAAACTTTTCGTAATGCTCCACATCACGTAGACGAGCCCTTAATATACACTGTAAAACACAACATAGGGATCAAAGTATAGTAATTTAAATCAAACAACCAGAGAAATAAACTTACTCGGAGCAACCGGCGTTGCGGGTGATACCATCGTCGGTTGCTCCGAGTAAGTTTATTTCTCTGGTTGTTTGATTTAAATTACTACTTTGAAATATACCAACCCAGATGAATGAGACTTTACATGAACAACATGAACATGAAGGGATGTATTTTTATCTGAGATACTTGTTTGGTTCAATCTACTCAACGCATGTTCTATTCGAGGGTTGACAAACAGAAGGACGTAACTCAAACTGAAAAGAAATATTAAAGAATTTCTTTAATTCCACTGTTCATAATTAAAAATTGTTCTTTGCTTATATAATGTTTGCTTACAGTACCATATGAGCTTTATGGAAATGTTTACATTTTGCGTAATGAATAGATTCGTTAGTAAAAATATTAAACATCACTTTTTTTATTTTTTGAAATTCTTTAAATTCTTTTCAGTTTGAGTTACGTCTTTCTGTTTGTCAACCCTCGATTAAAAAAAAAAACCGGGGGGAGTCGTGATAACCTGCGTATTTGTCTTTTACACAAAACCGGGTATGTGGGCTACACAACACTTCTTTTGATCCCAAGGTGACATTTTGCCGTAATGCTCCCGAGATCATGAAGTACTGTAAATGCAAATACACAAAATTCAACTCAGACTTACAGACACTATTATAATTCTTGCAACTAATGAAGCTGTAGCAATATATTGGATTACTTAGTCTGAGAGGAAATCCTTAATAATGTTGGAAATTATATTAATGTATTGTTAACGTGTAGCTACGCACGAAATAGACGAAATCGGAAAACTTAAATCTCTTTGATTATTACCCAATGCAGTATTCATTAAATTGAGCTGTAAATTTACATGATCCCCCTGGCAAGATGACAATATGTAACATGACCTCAGATGATCTTTGACACGAGTCTATAACCTTCTACATCATCCATATATAAAGGAACCCCAGTGCACCTTAACCCCCAAGTCTGCTTTATATCAGAATTCAACTTTTCTTCGAATACCTGAAAAACGAAACCTAACCAAACCGGAACACACATACATACAGAAAAACATGCACGCTATTGCAATATACCCTTCTGCTTTTCAAGCCAGAGGGATAAAAGTACTACTTTAGATTTTTTATACTTTTCATTCTTCAAACTATGTGTTCTTTGTATACTAATTCTGCTGAATAGTAAAGTCGATTTTACAATAAGATTTCGATAAAATTGTCATATTCTCGTACTGGGCATGGGATATGAAAATAAAAATAAAATTTTCATTAAAATATATTTACTACAATCGCTACTTACAATCAATAATCATTCATAAACTGAAACCACGCAATGAATTTTGTTATATATTTTGTTACTACTTGTTTTGGAATTTGCACGTCCTAAAAATAGGTATTTTCCGTTTTGATATGGTCAATTTTAAGGCACTCAAATTTTTAAGCAAACGTGAAAGTAGTAGTAGTAGTAGTAGTAGTAGTAGTAGTAGTAGTAGTAGTAGTAGTAGTAGTAGTAGTAGCAGCAGCATATTATTAAACCGTGCACTTGTCTCATTATTTATGAGAATGTAATGATAGTACAGAAGCTTTCAATGTAATCGTATTTTATCTATTTTGGATCATTGTTCAACATTTAGACGACTTATAAGGCGAATTTCCACAAAAATCGAAAACAACCGGAATTCAAGGCTACTACTTTTGGAGAAATGTGCCATTATTTGAGAGAAAAGTTGAGGACGACGCCTGCAAAATGGCGCAAAGAACCCGCAAACCCTCGAGAAACTGCAATGCGATCAGTCATCCTTCCTCGCATATCGATTTTAATGTCAATGTGCTATTTTTTTTCCGTTGAAGCTGTGGGACTTTAAAATTAATATATACAGACGGAATTTCAAGCAACGTCGCTACGTAGTTCTTGCAAATGATGATAAAAGCATTACTTAGGCTACCGTTACGTTTGAAGTGGAGTTTAAGCATAATAAGAAAATAATACGGTTCATCCACAAAATTTCACTTTGCATTTTGGACGGTGAAACATCAACTACGAAGTATTGTGTTTCCATTAGTACCTTTGATAGACTACTCATAATTCTTAATTACGAGGTATTCTCTTTCGAATTAACAACAACAGAAAGGTACGGGATAAACATTTGTATCGGACATTAATTCTACTTATGTCAGCACTGTACTGTTGAGCAGCTTGAACTCGGTGAACATATTCAGTGGAAAGCATAAGACGTGTGGGGTACCGCTTGGGGCAACGGAAACCGCGTGAAAGGGGCGGCAGGGTTGGCAAGTGCACACTTTTGTCAACGAAATATTTCCTGTTTTAAATAATATTGGTGCGTTGTAAAAACTCATATCACGATCTCTGACAGCATCTTTAATGTACCATTTTCGAGCCCTTAGGTAAGATTCAACGTAGTGATAGAAAGGAGTAAGGGTTTTAAGGTTGTATCGATAGAATTTGAGATTTAATTTGCCGCAGTGCTGAAGCAAGACAACGGAATTTCACGGGAAAAAATACATTTTTGTCTTGAGGAGAATTTGCAATTGCATGCATCGATAAGAACTGAGAATACCTTTAAGATACTGAAATATCTGAGCTTTTGAGCTCCGTATAGTCTTTACACTGCCGCACGAAATTAAAATGCTTCCAGCAGCAGCAACGCACTAAGTCTCTAATTTACTCACTTTTACATATTTATACAACACAATACTGGAAATATTTGAAACTTGATCCTATGCATAACACTTAACAAAGTAAATGTACATTAGTTGTGCTAAAAAAAAAACTGATAGTTAACATACCTTCTTTTCTGCTTTTCTACTTCGAATTTGTAGTAATGTTCGGTTGTAAGGTTTTAAGCCTCCCTATGGCATCATAGGTTTTATACGAAGATTGATAGAGTCAATTAAATAAAACGCGCAAAAGGGTAAGATAATTTCACCAATTATAAGTGCAATTTACATGGAATTACCTTTTGGATTCACAAACTAAGGTTAAATTAGTTCTTTCCATCCATTACGTTATTCAATTTGTATTTTCGGACTGAAATTGGCATGTAATATGATCTCGGACGTCCACGCCCATCGACAACTCCTGCTAAGAGTGCTATCTAATTATTGCTCAAGTGATTACATTGTTTGCCGTAATCCCTTGGACATGACATACGCATGCGTATCTCTTGCGGGAACTACACTTTCATACAATCCAACGTTGCGCCGTTTTGACGGGAAAGCGGGCGTACGTGGGTACATGTCCATGGAATTTTGACGAGTAGTATAGTTGCACTAGTTATATTCTAGGGTTCGTATTGGTCTTACCAATACCTTTTTTCTGTCATTTTTGAGCAAAAATAGATAAAACATAAACTCTAAAAAAATGTTGAGCAAATCTTTGTCAAAGTTGAGTAAATTTTACACAAAGTTGAGCATATTGTACCCAACAATGACTTAGGGTTACCCAATAATGACTAAGGCTTACTCAACTTTGACTAAAATGTTATTCAACAGTAAGAGTTGTGTCATTTGAATCAACATTGAGTATTTGTTTAATGCAAAAATGGCATGAAAAACAATCTACTAATGGTTCGGTTTTATTTCCATTTCACCATGTTATAGGTTATTTCGTTTTCGTATTTAAAGAGGGAAAATATTCTGTATTTGAGATTGCATTATTATTTTAGGCTCTTCCGATTTGAAGACGATCGAGAGTTCAGGTATCTGAAGATATTCTGTTACTATTGAGTGGGACCCAAAACTGGGGGATGGGATTTATTCTCGACTTGGCTCATGTGAAGGATATTAAAATACATATGCAATGAATTCCGATCACGCTCGCGTCTCGTATGCTTTGAACATGAATTCCCTGCTGAGCATTTTAACACGAAAATACCGTGATGTTTCGAAAACTGTGACAGGCGAGTAACCGTTTAAAATCAAACCTTTTACATTGCTTAATTCGGTGCTTTTAATCGTTAACAAAATTTTAAGATAATGCTGTCTAAACCTTTAGAGAATTCAGAGAATTTGCGTTTCTCAAATCATCAGTTGCTCTTTTAAAACAAACTATTTTGATACATAGACAAGTGTTTGTTTAGGAATCATGGTGATATTGAATTTTAAGAAATCGGGTCAAGGCAATTATTGATCGATTGATTTACACGTTGTGCGCGCTAGTGTTTCTTTTTGTCTTTGCTATTTGGAAATGTCTTCACCACTTGCTTCTTCTCAAATCAATCTGTCTTCATTCACCTTTATTTTATACATTCCTTTAAAGAGATGAAACCAAGAAAACAATGTCCTCAGTGGCGTCATGGACTGTTTCCATTATTCTCAAATATCAAGTCTTAAAGGCGGACAGTCTAGCGTCGAAACATCAAGGATGCTCAATCTATAAGGTATATATTGTCAAGTTTCCTGCGTATGACGAGCCCATGGCAAGATCGTTGCAAGGCTGGTAATAATATTTGCAAACATGGGGCCTTCTAGTATATGGATGTAGTGTAGACTGTATGTATGTAAACACACTAAAATCTGTGCAATGTCATTAAAGCTGTTGAGAATGATTTACTGTTAAACTTATCAACCGTCAGTGGCTTTTGAGACGAATCTCAAATGACTGCTTGTCGTTTGGAAATAGCCACGTCAAAAACACTGGCCTTAGACTAGGTTTTGTTTAGACTCATTTGAAGGTATTTTTCACGTTGGTTCTGATTATGGTCAAAGAAATGCATAATGTTATGATTTTGGGGACGAATTTAGAAAAAATGGACCATTGAGCAACTGTAAGCTCCCCATGTCCCTTTATGTGCCTCAGCCTTCACTTCCAATCGCACTTTTAAACGAGGTTAACAACCTTTATTTCACCTTATTATCACAATACTTTCAGTAAATTTCAAGGGGTATTTTTATCATTATGCTTTAATCATTTGTGCTGGTCAGAATATTATTACTAAAACATGATTAATGTGGGTCTTAGTAATGACTCTGGAAAACATCTGTAAGGCATTAAACAATATGATCTGGGCCAACGTATTCGTTGGGTACTTTTAGGTTATGGTAATACTTCAGTTGTTAGCGGAAGTTATGATTTCACATTCTGCAAGCGGCAAAATCGTGTACCACTCCCGTGCATGATATTTTATCAATACTTTATCTGATTTTTTTGTTCCTCTCCATTTTCTGCATGTTCTGGCCAAATAATAAAGGTGTTTCCGCAGCTTATATCGGATATACTCCTTTCACATGCCCAAATGTAACTCGTGAAATTGATTTTAGCGGGTGATTTTGAGACTCTATTTTGAAACAAAACCGACTTTCCTTTTTCCCCATCATTGCCTCTGATCTCCTTCCTTTATTGAAATATACACTTCATGCCTTTCATCGATATTATAGTATTGGGGTCCCTAAGCAGACGCTGTTAAAATAGTCTTATGATACATGATCCACATGAGCTGACGAAACATACCATCAAAAGATGTGTGTTTGCAAAGGTATGCAGGTGTGTGCATATATTACTATGCAATACTCGAGAGGATTTTCCTATTGCACGCATATTCAATGGACAAATTTGCCCTTGTTGGGTCCCCATCTTCATCTACACACATTATGTTAATATTATACAGTAATTAAGTTCTATTAACGTATTTCTAATGAACTGGGATAGAAATAGGCTAAAATCACGAATGTCTTAGGGTTTGAAAAATGTTTCGAAAGAAAATCATCGGATATTTCAAAGTTTGCAGTCAAAAGGTACTTTACCCTAAAAACGCCATTTTATCAAATCGTAGGGAATTGTGAAATGTGCTTGAGATCCAGGAACCGCTTTTAGAAATGCCTGATCGAATATAATTAAGGCACTGCTGAGCTAAATGCGGAATAAAAATTGAGTTGATTTTGTTTCAGGTCGTTTTAGCATTTTTGTTTGTTATCCATCAATAGTAAAACCTACAAAAATAAATGAGCCCAAACTTCAGTAAGCCCTATATGACATCTCGGTGAAGTGCATATTTTCAACAAGTTAATTAGAGTAAGACGAGGGAATGTTGTTTTATTAAAGTGGTCTCATTAAGCACGAGCCTTTTAACGGGAAATGATGTCTTTTCACTAGAGTGATTTTGTGCCATCTTAATCCTTCAATATACTCACTTACTTTCTATTCATTGGATGATAATATATGCCTGCATAAATCAACTTGGAGAATTCACTAAAGCATTAGTTAATGAGAACGTCAAAATTGCCTACAGAATAAACCCACTTGGCGCCGGTAAAATAACACTAGGATGATTTAGTAAGAAGGAGTTCTAAATAATATGCATGCAGGTATCATCTGAAGACTCTAAAACAATAACTGCCTTAGAGTAACGCTATGTTTACTTGTTTTATCGTATTTTGCTTTGGTTAATTAGGGAAAATTGGTTATTTCGATTGTTTCCATTGATTCTAATTTGACTTTGACATTAATTTCGAAGACGATCAACTACCAAAAAAGACAACAATGGACAAACAAAGGAACAATTCTAAAGATCTAAATGTAATGTCTATCTTTTATAAAGAGTATACAATAATACTTTAAAGCCATTGTCCGGTCGCTAATAGCCCAGATTTGACCGGAAGTGGTCAAAATTTTGATATCAGAAGGAAGCTACTAGTTTTCTCATTTATCCTGTGAAATCTTAGGGCTAAAAGATGTTTGGTATGGTTCTTATGACCGAAAATGTGCCCCATTTTGGTCGACCAATTCTAATTTTACAGAGTACTCCATGGGGGATTACAAAATCACGTTTTTAGCTCTCACATCAAACGGGTTGAAATATCGCGCAAAACTCTACAGATTAGCTTTTGGGGTGAAGGTCATTCTATCAAGATTAAAAAAAATACAGACTTAAATCGGGTTATTCACCTTCAAGCTGCTTAATACAGAACATATTGTTATGCGTTACTATATATTATCGCTATCGAATCACAAAATAGAATCTGCACAATGAGGTCTAAAAAAGCTCATTTCAGCTGATTTTAGCAACGATGGTCACAGTTCACATATGTGAGAGCACGTGTGGTCCAGTGGAAAAGACAGGACTCGTGATCATTAGACCGATAAAATCATGAGTACGAGCCCCACTGTGGTCAACGTGTTACCTCGTCGACCCAAGCGAAATCTGGGGAGCTACTATGGGAATATTACAATCTAATTTTGATACGCTTGTGCGCTTGTAAAGCATCTTTGAGCAGCCACTAGATGAAGCGAAATGATTGTGACGATTTCTTGAAGGCAGCGTAATAATAATTGTCAACCACGCTTCTAGCCTGTTTATGGGGAATAAGCGCTATATAAAAATGTTTATTATTATAATATTATTATTCTGTGAAAACCCGGAGAAGAATATGACACAATAAACACGTTACCAATCAAAAGAAAACAAAGAAATTTTCAAAAACATGTGGATTTCGGAAGGATAACAGACAACGGCTCTGGCACACCGTGAACAATGTTGATTAAATATGAGGATCACCGTCATATGCGGATCAAAATCTTAGTCAAATTGGAATAAAGTTTAAACAACATGGTAGGTTCACTCAGATTTTACTCATGATGGTATTCCTTTTAGTTACTCCTTACTTTTAGAGTTCAAGTGATATGTAATTTTTAACCTTTCAATTGCATAATTTCAAAATTCACCAAATCTCAAAAATATTTTTTCGACTTTGTCCTAATTTCAACTGAGTAGGGCACCTCTCTGTAAGTGTTTGCTAGTTTATATGTGTCAATATCATAGCCCCGAACTGCAATTGACTTTTACTCGCAATATTTTAGAAGTAGGTCGCGATCAATTACATGACGGCTTTGTAACGACATGCTGATCGTAACTAATTTAGAAAGGTTATAACTAATTAGGAATATGAAAAAGAGCATGAATTTATGCCCTAGGTCAAGCACATTTATTGTTGGGTATGGAGCTACTGTGTAAAACTGAACTGAGCAGATTCTTTTGATGCAAGAAGGATTGGAATTTTAAAATAAATCCGTGTTTAATCATTGATTGCCGTGATCGGAGGAAATATAATAAAACGTTAATATATGACACTCTTTTGTGTGGTTAGCTATTCGTAAGCGCGGGTTTGTTCTCCACGGTGTCGTCAGGAGCCTATAGCTTTATATCTGACATAGGCTTCTTTACTCAACAAAATGCAAGTCAATGGTCAGCTAGCTCACAAAATGACCGCAGGTCATAGACAAGCCATGTTTTTTGCATGCTGATCTTACATACTTTCATGACCATGTGGGAAATATGTACCTATTCGATGTCTACTAAAATACTGTGCGCGCACTTCAGACGTCTACGAGAGTGAGGATATCGGACGGGTAACCCCATTTTCATCAGAAGGTTTTTATATGACATAATGAAAAATTAAGCTCATTGCGATACACGATAGCCGCACTCAAATCTTACCATATATGCTACAGCTAGGTCAGAGTTTGAATAATTCTGATTCTTGATTGCATGTGTTCAGGCTATCCTTTTTTAAAGATTGAATATGACCATCTCATGTGTTATGGCTTAATTGCGAATGGGTTCCGTGCAGTTTTTACGAATCAATTCAAAACATACTTGACACGCACGGAGCTTACTGTAGAAAACGATGGTCACCGTCGTTTCCTAACGTATAATTGTCAACAACCCAGTTAATTGTCAGGCTGAGTTTCTCATTCCAATTGTTTGTCACCATGATCACTGCATACATTTGGAAATAAAGCCTTATACAATGGAGTTCAAATGGAATTTCTTAATTAGGAGGCTAACTTCAAATAGCAAAAGAAGAACATGTTCGAACAATTACATTTGTGAGCGATAGGAGTGATGTATAAGTAATAGTACGTTGTTTGGGATTGAATTCTAGTTCAATAAAGTACGTGTCTCAAGTAAAATTTTTTGCGATGTTATAAATTAACACTCTGTGGTGTTTTCATAATTAACGCAAAATGTAAAATACAAAATAACCATGAATTTGGCCAAAATGATTGAAATTATTTTGGCCTTTTTGCAAAAGTATTTTGCAAAACTTATTTACAAAAAGTATCCAATAGGTTAAAAGTGAAAAGAATATGAATTGCTTAGGTCAAGAGGGCCAAACACATTATCTGATGTGTCAATGATATTATACAAATATTGACCTGCTATGAGGGGCCATGGTTAAACTATAGGCCAGGTGATCTCGAACCATACTATGCCCGAGGGCGTTAAGCCGTATAACGAATATATAGATTCTTGTCATTGATTGGTTAAAAGAACATTCAGCCAGGATCTAACACAGGCCTATGGTTGTAGGCCATGGCATGCATGCATGGGTTAACAACTTTGTGTAACTTAGGGTCCCAAAACTGTGAAGAATTAGCAATCACCCTTTCTTGTGTGAGGAGGAAGTGACGTTGGCGTCCAAAACGGTTTCGCCGTAATCGACCTTCTTGCCATTTTTTTGATCGGCAAGGATGCGTGACAATTTTCCTTTTGCCATTTCATTAAACTCATTGCCGAATTCGGCAACTTTTACACGGCCTGCAGATGCGCCCGGTCTCATCGGCGTTGTCAAATATAATCCTGAATATCTTCACAGTGTATTTTACCTGCCGTTTGGTATTAGCCCTAGGAGCTGCACCATATGATTCTTTCACTATCAACTACAAGCTCAAAAGCATGAATACTTCCGCTGCGATTCAGCCATTTCATTGCTCTGGGACTTACACTACAGCAAAGCATTACGAGTAAACAAAATGCAGGGCTACAAGTGAACCCTTGCAAAAATATAGGGCTAAATATAGGGCAAATAAAACAAGAATATAGGGAAAATATAGGGATAAACACATAAATTATAGGGAAAATATAGGAATTTGTATGTATTTTTACTTGAACGTGGGCGCCTTTCCATTGTATATCAGCAGCAATTTTAATTCTTTAGAAAGACAAGTGCAAACACTTGTGCTGTCTCTGGCCGTATTGACTATATTAGTGATACTCTCATGTTGTGTGTATAATTAATTTAAATGGGAAAAAAGTGGGAATTTATGCTTTCTGACTGTTAACCTATTGCTACTTGCATTTGTTTTGAGGAATCTGGGTTTGTATTATTTCAAACCTGAAAATGTAAAGTCACTGAAGTTTTGACGTTATTTTGACCCTTGAACCAAAATTCACAGCTCAGAGGTGTACATATTGTTTTGTGTGAAAATGACTTGGAATAGTGTCTTAAAAGGTTTTAACATTATCATTTTTGAAATACATTTGAAACCTCACACGTTACATTAAAAAAATTGTTGCCTATTATACTTTAGACGTAGTAATATCCTCTCATGTTTCCCTCTATTTTATCAACACATACTTTTATGTAACAACTATGTCAATTTCAGTGCTTGAATCAATTGTACACCAATGTATCATTACCAAGGAAGTTGGATTTGAAAGTTTTCCTCAAAATGGGGTCAAAAGTTATATGGGGTCATTAAAGGTCAATCTGTGTAGGTGTACTCTGAGTCCTTAGCCTGTGGTTCTTTTAAGAAAACTTGGTGGCAATTTATAGATTTTAACAAAAAGAGGTCAAGGGTCATGTATTGGGATCATTAAAGGTCAAATGTGGTGTACACTCTGTATATAATCTTGGACCAGTGGTTCTTTTGAGAATGGTTGAGCAATGAGCATAGTATCTTATTTGTCTGAGAAGTTGCATTAGAAAGATATTTTACAAAACCGGGTCAAAGCTCACATGGGGATCATTAGAGGTCAATCTGTGTTTAAACCCCTTATGAGTTTTGGGTTGGATTTTTAAAAAGGTTGTTTGCAAGGCTTGATGGTCATAGTACCTCATTTGCACCAAACTGGCATTTTATAATTTTTAACCAAGTTAGGTCAAAAGTCACATGGGGGTCATTAGAAATCAATTTATGTACACACCTGGCTAATCCTGTGCCAGTGATCCTTTTTACAAAGTATGAAGTTAATCGGTCAATGTTTATAAGAGTAGGCAGAACATGACCTTATTTGCAGTGAGGATGTTGAGATCTATAGCAATCAAGGATTAAGAGTGGAAAACATGAATACAATTTTACAGATGTGACTTTGACCTACAGATCTGAATCTCATACCAAATGTTGTGTTAGCTAATATGGTCTTTAAGTGGTGCAAGTGTCATTATTTTCTCCAAACTGCCCTTCAAAAGATGGTTAAAAAAAGCCAAGATCTTTTTGGGGGCTCGTGCTCAAAAAATTTTAAAGTAAAATCTGCAGAAATGGGTTCTTTTTTTTTTTTACTAAAATGACCCTATAAATGGGGAAAGGTTTCAAGTCCTCAAGCTGCACACCCTCAAGCAAACCAAATCTGAGTAGCCCCTTCCCATGGAGAAGTCAAATTTGCTTTTTAGCATCTGCAAAAATATTAAAGCTGAAAGCAGTGGGATCTATGATTTCTGACAAAACAAATTTTCTTAACAACAAAGGGCTTGATGAAAGTTGACTATCTGTACAACCATGCTATTTAAGATTGGAGATACAAAGTTTTGTAGTGCTTGTTTTATAAAGCACCTTGTACATTTGGACTCTGCAAGGCAATATTTTGATCAATTCTGTGAAAAAACAGTCAAAACATCAATTTTTGATTTCTGTGAAGAAAACAATATAGGGATATATAGGATTTGGAAGTTAAGGGAATTTGTGGGGGGTCAAAAATGTAGGAAAATATAGGAAAATTATAGGGACGCTTGTAGCCCTGAAAATCGATCAGGGTATTCATCTCTTACACCAGCTTTAATATGTACATTCATTAATACGTATGAATAGTTAGTAAGGCAGTCTTTTACGCTGGGAAGAGGTGTCACGGGCATATTTATGAAACTTGACCGCTCTGCCAGGGCATAGTTCATTGTTGGTTCAATTCTTGAAGCGTTAGTTGAATTAATGCCTCACTTTTTACCATTTCAGATGAACAGGGATCTATATATGAGGTATTAAACAGTATTTATGATTTGTCTGGACCCCAAAATCTTACCCTCCCGTAATGCATGTCGTCCTGATTAGTTTAACCTTATCTGTATTTGTAATGGTGATAAATACTGCAAGAATCCACGAAGGGGTAAGACATACTCGACCCATTGCTGCTGTATGATAGCAAAACCAAGTGGCTCTCTGAAAAGAGCCGTTCAAAAAACATAACCCTCTTCTAACCAACGCCATAACGGGAGCGGAGCTTGTTACATCCCCGTACTTTTGCTAACGAAATACTCAATGGTGGTAAAATGAGGATCAAATATTGGATACCAAATAAGTAAAGCGGAAACATCTCTTTGTAACATCAAAATGATGTCATCATCACCGGACTTTCCCAATCCTGATATTTTAAGGAAAATGTTGATTTCTTAAATGTCAGACAAAAATAGTACAAAAACGGGATTTAATCAGTAGTTTGACTTTATATGAAAGGAAATAGCTATTAGGACCTAAATAGCAACTTTTTGTTTTTAATAGGAATAAAAAACAGAATCTCGGGGGGGGGGGGGTGTACCAACTCTCTACTCCCGCATTTTGACGACCCTACCCCCGCCCCCTGAATAGTGGTAAGATCCATATTTTACTACAATGAGCACAAAGGACGGTCCTACAATAACCTGAAGCTGTTACTATATGTAAGTGTCAACAAGAGACGTATTGCTACTTACTTAGGGGAAAAAGCGGTTATCGTAACACGGTCTGTTTCCAGAACAACCCGAGTATGAAGAGAATACAAAAGAATCAACAACCCAAGCATGAAGAGAATACAAAAGAATCACCCGTAGAAATATCTTAAATGTTCGAGTGAACCAGGTGCATGTAATGTATTCTTCGCATGCTTGGATCATCTGGAGGGCAACGAATGTCCATTAAACCTATACATTCCGAGAAAGGACGGTGTTAAAGTAGATTGTCTTATAGCTAGTGTGGTCAGTGATCAAGCAGTACTTCAAAGTCCACTGATCGTTTGAGTCTTTGACCGTATATAGTATTATGAATACCCGTAGTAAAATGGTGCGTTCATTAAATGGCGCAGTTGTGAACCATTGCAGCATTTTTGCGTCTTTACAATGGGCAACCTTCAGATGTCGACAGCATGCTAAAAAGTTGAATGGTGAATGAACACCTTATCTTACTCAAGGAGAATGTCATAATGAAACAATGGGCTAGATTCTCGATAGCCAAAGTCGATTCTACTACAAACCACTTTGATTATCGAACATTACCTGTTACCGGCTATTTTATTTAAGCCTGTTTGGCAAGCCTTAGCGAAACATCAACAATCTTTTCACGTTTTACAACATGCCCTCTATCGCGGTCTATATTGCAACGTGTCAGTTCGTAATGTCATTGGATGAACGGACGAGCATTCAACCGGTTATCTCGTTTACAATATATCCGGTTACTTCACTGAAAATTTGTCACGAAAAGAGTATTATTCAAGAAAATCAACCAGAAAATGTTATTATAATGTTCAATTAACATTTTGTAGCATTTACAAATAATTATATGTCATCTTCACATATATTTCTATGACTTTTTAAATTGCATTACAAATTAATGACGATGGACGACATTTTTGGTTAATTTATCATTTCTAGTGCATTACAAATTGCACGACAAACTAAATGACAAATAATGCATTCATAATTAGTCACTTTGGTGGACATATTCACACATCGTGTAATTTGTCATACGCTAGAATTTAATTTGGTCAAAGTAAATTGTTAACATTACTGGCATTTATGCATAACGAAAAGCAAGTGTATTGAAGGTGAGGCATGATACACCTTGTTATTTGACAACACATTTAAGGCAAATAAAAAGTGAAAAGGCAATGCGATTATTTTTAAGTTATGAAAAAAATTATTTTATCGCATTTTTACCCACTTTTTTGGGGCCGCTAAAATTAAAACAAAACAGGTGAAACCCCAACAAATGCGCTAAAACAATGTTAAAAGCAATGCCCGCGATATTCTATTTTAAGGGTGTGCAAGTGTATGACACACGCATATTAGTTTAAATTAAACGTGTTTTTTGTTAATATTGAAAAAGAAAAAGAAGAAGATGTGCATTTATTGTGTTTAAAGGTGGGTGGCCCGATCTTTAACCTTGTGCTCCCGTTTTACTCCAACTCCATAAAAAAGTCCAGACTTTGGATTTATGCTGGTCCTAAAATTCATACTTACTGCTCTTCTAAACTGTATCAAGAACGATAACAGTTATGATCATTATGCTTACATCCTGCTTTAAAGGGCATGGTCCGATCGCTATTAGCCTCGTCCTCAGAACCCAAGATTTTACTGGAAGTGGTCAACATTATGGTATTTAAAGAAAGCTACTATTTTTTCTAATTTACCCTGTAAAATCTTTTGTCTAAACGATGTTTGGTTTTGAAGTTATGGGCGAAAATGTACTCCATTTTTTCGACCAATATTAATTTTACAAAGTACTCTATGGCGCTTAAAAATAACGTTTCTAGGTCTCGCATCAAAACGGATTGAAATATCGAAGCGCAAATTTGGGATGGAGACCGTTCTGTTAAGATGAACATTTATATACTTTAAGTATAAAAATCGGGTCATCCCCCTTTAAAAAAATTGCATCGTGCCACTTTTTCATTCTCAATATAAACAATTTAAAAACACCCACCGCCAAACCCCTTGATTCTGCACTGACCCCTGCATCTAACCTTAACTCTATATGTTAATCCTGATATGAGCCTCATCTTAAAACACTAAAAGAATATCTTTCTTTGTAAACAACACCAGTTACTGGTCATGGAGTTGAATAAAACACTGCAGGTCTTCGACCAGTCATGTCTTATGCATGCTGATTTTACACGCGTTCAAGAATGCGTGTACTGGCGATATGTCTTTAAGCATTTCTGTACCTTTTAATGTGTAACCATCAGGCGCTGCATGCTACGTGCGAAGTGTTGAGTGGACACCGCATCCCTTCCCGTACCGGAACATCACAACGAAATACATGAAAACATTAGCACTTGTAATATCCGATAACCGGACTCAATTACCTTTAAAGACGTGAGTAAATGCAATTGCTAGCTACGTCCTTAATGCAATTGCTTGGTAATTTTATAATAATTCAAAATTTATTGAACAGACGTTGTCGCCAAGTACGCCATTAAAGGAGGCTAGGGACTTATACTGCAAGCTAAGTGTACAATTACCCTAATCGAAACACTTGGTTTCTTATCGGATAAAAATAAAACAGATATCTCACAAAAAATCATTTTTTTCATGCAAAAATTGTTGCATTATCAACAAGTAATCTCGCCGATCAAACAAAAAGTTCTCGGTAGAAAAATAGGCGTTTACTTTTTAAATTGAGAACTTGGCTTTTCACAGAAACCAGATTTCTCAGGTCCAGAAATTAGGTTCCTAGCTCGAAAACCTACATTTTAATTTCTAACTCGAGAAAAATTGTTCTGAATCGAAAACCAGGTTTCTTGACTGCAAATCCCGGATTAACGGCGATAAACCAGTTTGTTTCGATTTTGAAATGGATAAAGCACGTTCCTTAGTCGTTAAACCTGACCTGCAACAGGAAACCAGGTTTCTTGATCAAGAAATCATGATGTCTGTCCAAAAGTTGGTGTATTAAAAATCGAGAACCATTCGACGAAAAAAAAAAAAAACTGTTTGCTTCTAATTGAAGAAAAGGCACACTTTGGTGATTGTTTAAAAAAAAAAAAAAAAAAAAAAAAAAAAGTAGCCATTTTGCCTTAATTTGGATATTACAAGTGACACCACAATATTTCTACTGCATGGGGCAGTACGTGTGTTTCCATAAGGTGACACCCTTTTCTGACATACTTTTCTGACACCCGATGAATTCGGAAACCTTAACGGACCTTAACGGAATAAACCACACGGTTTATGTGGTTTATTCCGTTAAGGTTTCCGAATTCATAGGGTGTCAGAAAAGGGTGTCACCTTATGGAAACACCCGGGCAGTACAACTTCCAGTTGAGATAACCTTAAGTTTTTGGCAAAAAAATTAATCTTGATTGTATAGTTTTTATTGAGACAGTCTGTACAAAAGAGTCACCCGCAGAAATATCTGAAATGGTCAGGTGAACCAGGATGATATGGAGGGCAAACAAAATTCATTCAACATAATTTACTTTCCGTGAAAGGGCCCTATACTATTTTCTAAAACTTCGAATCATCCTAATCTGTTGTTTCAAATTCCGTATCAGGTTTTTGATCGAGAAAACAGATTTTTCGGCGAATGTTTCTTTTTTTTCTATTCGCTTCTCTTTTCGACCGAGGAACTAGTTTTTCTCTTCAATCGAAAAGTTTTTGTTGTCGTTCGTTTCTCTAAATCTGAACCTAAACTGGTCATACCTACCACTAATCGGAATCTGAATAATCCCGATTTATCACCGAATATCCTACCGGTAAAGTGTCATTGATCCTGAGCTCTAATCAAGGCCTAATACTAATCCAAAATCGTACTAGCAGTACGCTTGAAAAGTTGTGTATTCAATTGATACCCACAGGAGTCCACATTGAAATAGCGTGTTCAAAAACCTGATCATTTATGTATGGTGTCTGTACAGTTACATGTATGCTTTATGTATTCTGCAATGTTTACAGAAATAGTATATGAACACCCAGCATCTAGCATCATGCGAACAAAGCGTGGCCATTGAGTTTTAAAAACTCAACGGTGTGCTAGGCCCATATGAGAATGGCATAAACTGTGTTAAGTAGTACCCTTTGGTGGTGTTATTTAGCGTGCCGACACAATTCGGGAGTCGTTTTGCCTTACGCGTTCCAAGTGACACCACAATATTTTCTACTGGGGCAGCACTTATTATGCTTAACATTATTGCGTCCTGATCACGTAACGGCCCTCTCTTTATTCTCATATCCAATTATATGCGATAGTGTTTTAGTTTTCCTGCAACAGGAAATCCATACAGGTGATTAAAATACCAGATTCAATGGAGATTATTCCCATAGCAACATGTAGTGGCTACAAATGATAGTGAGGGACTGTTTCTAGTGACCAGCCTCTTTATGCGGTGTGCAAATCCGGATAAAATGTGACTTTTGGTCACACGTACTTTATACAGTGATAATCAAAAAACATTGATGAAGCACTTGGCCACACCCCTTTTATGGCCCCCAGATTGGTTTCAAGGTTACACCGGGGGTAAAATTTTTAAAATGTTCCGTTGTGTTGAAAAGTACACCATGATGTCTGTCTGGTTACAAGGATTCCAAAAAGGTTATTTATACTATCTGGGACTTATAGTTTAGGAATATGGGTAAAAACTGTAAAAATGGTAAAAAAGTCAATTGTAGTGTACAGGGGTCAAAACTTAAAAGTTGCTCAATTTTTGTTTAAAATGTGTTCAAATGGTTGGTTTAGGCTCATAGAATGAAATATAGGAATAGTTTTGACTATTTCATGTCTGGTTATAAGCAAAATGGCGGAATCAAGCAACGGATATGGCAGCTATTGGATTCTATTGCCTGTGACCCATTTTGGTGGATAAACAACAAACGGGAAAACTAAGCATAACGGATACGGCAAACTATTCCTTATCAATCCTTTAAGCTAGGGAAACAAAGATGCACCACATATTAACTGATCAAAGCAAATTTGTTAACGTTTGAACCTATGTGTACCACACCAAAATTGGACGTTTTCCCCATTTTCACAGTTTTTTACCCCTAACTCAGGAAACTATAGCCAGAGATCGTGTAAAACTATACCTTTTTGGAATCCTTGTGACCAGACATACACCATGGTGTGCTTGTTTTACACATTCAGAACATTTTTACTTTTTGACCCCGTATAACCTTGAAGCCAAGCTGGGGCCATTAAGAGGGGTTGGCAGTTCTTCCATCATCTTTATGGATTATCAGGCCTAAAGTACTTTTTGCAAAATTTACAATTTTATCCGGAAGCGCACACGCTTACACTACAGTCCCCCTGCTAGAAGGTTTATTCATTCTCATTTCAAAAACATTAAAACAGCAAACATTTACTACATGAGTGTATTTTTTTTAAACTTTAAATTAAAAAAAAACAACTGAAGGAGTTTAGTGTAACACTTAAGTACCAAGGGGGGGGGGGGGGTTTCCTAGGACCCCCAAAATTTGTTTTCAAACGCTGCGCTTTACCGTGGGATTTTGCGCCGAAATGTTTTGTAATTGTCAGACTTTTAACTGACGCTCTTTTTCATACCAAAATAATTAAAAAGTTTTTTTTTTTTTTTTAATGTTTTAATTAGTGGGGGTCCCATGGAACCCCCCCTTGGGCATAACGGAATTCATTCCAGATATTTTTAAAATCGGAATAAAACCAGAAACCAAGCATTTTTTTTTTTTTTTTTTGCTGATATGTTCACACATACATGTAATCAACAATTAATTAGTACATTTAAAAAAACAATAACCCTTTAAATGTGCTGAAACAACAATTATCATCACATGGCTGTTGCCAAACCGTTAACTGTACAACAAACTCTATGGAAATGACTTGTATTTTGCAACCCCCGTAAAAAATCAGGATTTTTCCTAAAACTGCTAGTTTTGTGTTTTAAATAAATGTCTTTGGGTCTTCTAGAATAGATATCAACATAAATAAGTTTTCAAAATTTGGTTGTAAGCCCAATGCTCATTTGCATTTTCCATCTTTTTTCCCATTTTCGCGTGTTTTGAAACAATGTGTTTGCCCCTAATTTTGTAGCCAAAATAAAATTTCATTTTTGTTCTTATTTGGGGTTGTCTTGTGACCCTTCACATGTGGTATAAATTTCGTGCAAAAATTCCCTCGGGAAAGTGGTTTCCTCCTTGTCCTTGGGGGGGGTGTCCGCCAATGGAACCCCCCCTGTGGCACCAACGGTATGAAACCCCTTGGTCGTTAAGTGTTAAGGTGCAATGATTCTAAACATTAACAGTCCCGTGTCTAATGGCAAATTTCTTCTTTTTCGACACAACCTTCATTTTTCTAACCAAAAATTGTTTTCCCCAAATATCACATTCACCTCTAATGTGTCAATTTGTGTAATTCATCAAATTGTAGTAAGTTAGTAGTTTTAAGTTATTTTGGAAACTTACTCTTTTTTTCCACCTAAACTCAACAAAATTGTGGAATTTTTGAGTCAGAGGTCAATCTAATGGTCACAGGGGTCAAAACTTTAATTAAGCGCGTAAAATTTAAAGCGATTAACAGGGGTAATGTGAGAGAATAAAAATGTGGAAATTATTTTTTAACATATAAATCAGGGATTAGTTCCATATAACTGCTTTAATGTACAAAAAAACCTAATAGCGAAAAACTGTATTTGAGGAAATTTGTAATGATGTCCCCGCAAATAGACAACAGCGATGGTATCTCATAATCTACACTAAACAACTGATTGTGCTTTACACCAGTACAGAATAAACAAACAATATAGAAACAATATATCTCATCCAGTGAATATTTAAAAGCAACCCAACGTGTGGGGGTTTGAGCAATTTCTAAGCCAAACTAGAAAACAAATCTACCATATTTTTGTTCGGTACAAGACCACCACACTCTGAATTCAACTGCTACCAAGCATGTTTTTGGTGATTTAATATACCTATATTATTTCCAGTTCATATTCTGATTTCATTGTATTGCCTATAATACTGTAAAAATATGGAGTAAAAAAGGGATCTCTCTGTGAAAATGGAGTAAATTTGACTTCATTTTGAGTTACTTTTTGCTCCATTTCGAATAAGATGTTAATCTTTTTACAAAGGGATTCTCCCTTTTTACTGGAGTAATTATTTTACAGTAATATACAATATACAAAACCGTACCTTAATAATTGTTTTCAAATACTAGAAACTGAATGATATGTGTATTTTATTGTGTCTAAATATTGATGAGAGGAGGCATTTCGCGAACTCGTGATGGTCCCCGCATGACGACGAAGGCAAATAGAAAAAAACAGCCCAAATTGGGGTTCATCCTTCATGTAAGACTGCATGGAATTAGCCTAGCATGAAATCTTCTATAAGAGGATCAAAGGATTACAAAGATTGTACAGCTTATTCCGTAAAAGAGTCTTTACTCTAGTCGAACTCGTGAATATCTAACACACCCAAATTGGTCTTTGGAAGACCAACCAATGGTGCATTTTAGTGTTATGTGCATCTGAAGTATTGATGAACAACATTTTGATGTTTTTTTTTTAATTTCCTGTCCTTAAGCGAGTACTTGGGTTAGATGAGGGATTTTTTTCTATTTTTAATGCATCACTTTTGTTTTTACCCACCCTGTATTTTTTTAAATTTCTAGTAATAGCCTAACCATTAATGCAGTATTATCAAGCATATGATGCAATTCATTTAAAAATATGATAGTCAAGCATCAAGGCAAAACTGATGATCAGGGTGAAATTTTAGCTCGAGTTAACTCGAGTTTAATAACCCACAAAATAGGTTATATGAAAGACAGTAATATAGAATATTAATATGGTCCCCGGTGATTAAGGCGGAGCACCAGTATAAACCAATCGTACTATAATAAAAAATAAACACGCTGTGTATTTTGCCCTCATTACTGCGTAGTCTAATTTTTATACGATACATCATACACGGACGAATGCACTACGTGGAAAATAAAGGGATCATCGCATAGTGTGCATTTGCCTGTACTTAATTTTCTTTAAATTTAATTCCATTATAGCAATTATAGAAACATAGATTAAGACTAGCGGGTGTTTTGAATCAACCCCACAATGCACCTTGTTGGCTAAATAAAAAATGCGTGTAAAAGTCAGGATTTTATGTTTATGACCTTATTGAAGTGAAATTTCACAAAACTTAAAATTTTTGATTTTATCAAATGAGGTGTTCAAGCAAAGCAAAATATTAAACATACTGACATTAATCTATACTGCAATCATTATTTTTATTTATATATTCTTAAAGTAATTCCGATGTTTACATTATGCAGATATTCAAGACATTGCTATACAAAGTGTTTACTGGCTAGTTGTTAGTTGGTGGCAGTGACATCACTGCCACCATTCGTTGTGCACATGGCATGCTTTTTGACAGATGTTGAAAAGCACATGGTCAGTAACTCACATACCATTGTTTTTGTTGTTTTCTATAGACATTGATTTGACAGGTGCAAGGTGGAATACCTCAGCTGCATGTAGCAGTCATAGACGATTATTGGCAAAATCAACATGTATGTACATTGTAAACATTCAACTTGTTTTCAAATAAGTCGAAGTTAGTTTAATAGGGGTTTATTCCTGCATGTATGAATATTTATTCTTTGGTGGACTTCTCCTTTAATGTTAGAAAAGTAATAATTGAAAAAAAAAAAAAACATTACGACTCAAATCAAGCGATTTTGTTTTAAAAATCAAGTTACATCATATAAGCGCACGTGCTGCTTTCTGGATAGTACCCGATTTTATCAATTGGAGTTGTATATTATAATGGTGGAAATGTTTCTTGTCGTGATTTCGTCATTATTGACAAGATCTAAGCTATCAAATAAGGCAACCTTTCGTTTATATCTCACAATTTTAGAGAAGAACCACAAAAACATAACACTAACAGTCATTTTTGTGTCACACATACCTTTGTATCTTAACACAGACATTTTTAATTTGTTAATTCTTATTGCATTCTTTATTACGCATCTTCAACTCTGTCAGTACATTTAAAGAGGTTCATTAGTAAAATAAATTTCGTAAAGAGGCATATTTTGAGCAGTTTCCTTCTTAATATAAGCCACTTTGTGTATTTGTTGTAAATTCAACGTTTTCTTTAAAATACTCTGAGAGAATTAAAGATATATAACAAAGCATTCAAAATAGCCAAATGTAGGGATTCTATCATAAATTGTGTATAACATAATATGGGCTAATTATTGATTTTTTACGCATTTTTACTTAAATTCCCTGTATTGCCCAACAATTTCACTACTTGTGTTATTTGGGCTTGTAATGTATTGCCAGGCATATCATGTGCACAAAAATATCATTGTATTTGAATTGTACATTATTAGAAGGGCACTGCATGCCTGATTATCAGCTTCGATCACACCACTCTCCGCATCAAACCCTAGATTTTGATATCATTAGAAACCGTGTATTTTTTACATCTCATCTGAAAAATATTTTAGCAGACTTCTTTATCATTATTATGTTACAAGCCATAATATGGGTCGTCTATAATACCTTAAATTAGTTGATTTGTACAGTAACCTATGGGCTACTGTAATACACATAATTACCACTAAACATCAAAACACTATGTTTTAATTAAGGCATTTTGGCAATGAATTTCTCTTTGAAACAGATAATAGTATGTTATAATCGGGTAGAACATCTTCATGAAGAGATTACATTCACCAAGGTATTTGGGAAGTTGATGCCCTATTCATTCGGAAATTTACACTAAGAAATCCGTAAGTATTGTTATCTCAAGATAAGAAACATTGAGTTCCCAAGTACTATCTAAATTCAGAGCAACCACTTAAAAAATCCCGTTTCTCTATGCTTGTCGCATGATGAGTATTCTCCATAAATTAACATTTTCTCATTTTGATCATTTCCTTTTGGACGTTATATACGATCTAGTATTTACCCAAGTTATGACAAGAATGTTTCCCGTGTTAATTTCTTGAATCGTTTTCTGTCTGCACTTTTATTTAATGACACTTAACCACAATTAACAAACATACAAAACAGTTGTAATCCATGATAAACAGATCAAATTAATCAAATGTCATTATACAAAAATAAATAATAAATACACATAACTAAATAATAATAATAGAGCAACTTTTTACGACCTTGTCCACTATGAGGTTCGGAGCACTATTTATAACTGAAAACATTGCATCCATTCTAAATTGATAGCGCTAACTGAACCCTACTAGCCATTGATTAAGTAGATTATAATTGAGAACTTAATTTTAATAACTAATCTACTGCCATTTGCCCATTTAACTTATTGACAGCTCATTTGTGCGATGGACTAATAATTACCACAATGTTTTGTTGTTAACCTTTTACATTGCTTCAAATACCTCATTGACACCGAACCTCACAATCTCTTTCGTGATGACATGTAAACATTTGTACATTGTATTTTACGCAATTCAGTTCCCCTCGTGTGGATTCGCAGATCCATTTTATACACCTTCATGCCATAGTTTAACCCCTTAAATGCTGACTACATCATTTCTGCTGAAATCCTCATGTATAATTGCCAGCTGCTTTTCGAAAAGATTGATAGGCAACATGTAATTTATTGGTGGGAACACATTTGGTCGCACCAAATTGTCTGAAATTTTCAAATGAAGCAACAAGTAATAAAGAGCATCAACAATGTTGTTTGTGGTCTTAACAATCTCTAAAATGAACATTAATATTATGTGAACTTTTCAGAACCCTAACGTACAGAGTAATTTTCGCTTTCATTAAATCGGACGTTTGTTGATTTTTGTTGTGTATACACACATCATTGCAGCAGACCAACTTTCTCATAAGCAAAATGCATCACACAACAAATTCACAATACCTTTATACAGCCTGAAGACCCTTCTACCTTCTGTATGGAATCCTAATCAATAAAGAATGTTCTAAGATCTCGATCTCGCAGAAATATGTTTAAATATAAGTCATTAACAAAGATCATGAAAACACAATATCCCCAATATTTTAAAAAATCGCCGATTTTAAAAGGTATATTTTTTGCTTTTTTTGTAAATTTGCTCAAAATAAACCGCGTCGAATAAAAAATATTTTGTTCCATGTTGTTTAACTTCCTGGCAAATTTTAGCATGCATAAACCCCACTGCACTTTCATATATTTGTATCGTTTTGTATTCAAAGATCCCACCACTAACCGCAGGAAGAGATTTGATATTTTTATTTGTTTATCTTGAACATGTACTCTCACAAACTACTGACTTTTGAAAGATTGTTACCTGTAAAGTTCACTGCGTTTTAAAACATTTAATAACATATTGCTCGAGCGCTCATTCGATGGAGATCTCCGAGAACATTATAACAAGTGAAAAGCGAATTAATTCTTTAAGCCTTCACGTAACAAAGACGTACATCTTTTAGAATACTTACACTTAAGTGACCCCTTGGCACTAAACGGGAGTGAAACCCTTGTCACTTAAGTGTTAAAACGCCAAAGACACAAAACAGGCACTAGAACAAAATATCTTGGGATTGTATAAAGGATAGCTCACGCTACACAAATCGATTGTTTTTTTTGGCATATCCTATGCATCCATGTGTCAGTCAAACCCACGAGATACTGCGACTCTACAAAGGGAACCTCTAAACTTGTAAAATAAATAATTCAATTTACACCATCCCTAAACTGTACTTAAGGATTTTCCATTAGTCGTTAGGTTATAATGAGCTATTTTTTAATTATTTAAATTAATATCATATCCTGTGTTATTCCACTTCATTTGCTATTATAATTCATTTCTTTGAACGGAATAACGCAAACCATGGAAACCTTAAGGGGACACAGAATTCCATGAAGATTCCTCCAGAAGTGTGATTGCATTACCGAGTCATAATTAAACGTCCATATCGAACCTCCAAAGCACTACTGAAATCCGTGAGTTGCATTTTAAATTTCAAACCTGGATGCTGCCTTAACATGCATCCATATTTCCGAGACGACAGAGAGCTTGTAAACACCTGTTTTTTAAAATATTGGCATATGTTCACAGCTTATTTCATCTTTATATATGTGGAATACTAGTGGAGATACGAGTTTTAAAATATTGCATTGAATACATATGCAGAAACCCTCAATTCATGTTGTTAATTAGTTTTCACCTTTTATTTTAGAACCAATTCCTCTGAAGAAGTTGCCCCTTTTCATTTTATTAATCTGAAATCAAGGGCAATTGGATCAAGACATACCAAATAATCCTCAAACACACCCCGCTTATGATGTTATGGGGCTTCATTTGTCACTAAAATGCAAAAAACGCTCTAAACGCATATATATATTATATATATATATATACTAAGGATATAGATATATATATATCCCTTACGTCAACCTAACTCCATATGGAAAATATCCACGTTGATGGAACCTGGACGATTGAGATTTCCGATGTAGGGCGCCCCCTATCCCTGACTTAGAAATTTTTTGTACTAGTCCTTTTTTTGAACTATCATTCTTTCAGCGAGACCGCTCCTCTAAAGTCCACCGGCCACTTCCAGTTGAAGACCAGGAGCGGTACGCTCTGGACTGTTTTTTGCTGAACTCTGGACTTAGTTTTTTTCAACCCAGGTTCGGCTTAGTAGATCTAGAGTGATTTTCCGCTGACCACTAAGTGGTCCGCTACGGGAAAAATCTCGCTGCCGGGCCCCTGCTACGTGACTTTCACCCAAGAGTTGGGTTAATAATCTAGAACGATTTACCCCTGACAAGGCAGCGGTCCAGAAAAAAAAAAAAGCTCTGGACTTAGTTTCATTTTTGAAAAGTCTAACTGCGTGGCCCTGCAGGTGACTTTTCCCTGGCCGTAGCCCGCTAGGTGGACTTTTCACTGAAGATCTAGGGCGACTTTCCGCTGACCACGGCTGCGGTCCGCTTCTGGACTTAGTTATTTTTGAAAGTCCTGCCGTTGCCCCGGCAAGGTGATTTTTCATTTTCACTGCCGTAGCCCCGCTAGGTTTGCTTTTCACCGAAGATCACTAAAAGATTAGGCGGACTTTGCCTCTGACTCAAGGAGCGGTCCCTCCTGACTTAGTTCATTTTTGAAAAAGTCTACCTGCCGTGGCCCGCAAGGTGACTTTTCACTGCCGTAGCCCGGCTAGGTGAGTTTTCGCTGCCGTGGCCCCGCTTAGTGACTTTTCACTGACGGATCTAGGGCGACTTTCCGCTACCAGGAATCGTCCGGCTTCGGACTTAGTTCATTTTTTGAAAAGTCTACTGCCGTGGCCCGGCAGGTGACTTTCACTGCCGTATGCCCGGCTAGGTGACTTTTCACTGAAAGCTCACTAAAAAATCTAGGGCGACTTGCCTGCTTCCCAAGGAAGCGGTCCGCTCTGGACTTAGTTTTTTTTGTTCTGAACTCTGGACTTAGTTTTTGTCTGGAGGACTTAGTTTCATTTTTGAAATGTCCGATAATGCACTACCCCTCCTATAGTATACGTTCGGGTCGCGAACCACGCTCTATCCTTATAGCAACTTCATACTATGGCCATTACTTAACCTGACCTTTACGTTGCGAGTTTGCTGTCAGGAACTAGGCATGATACGCACCCTCTAAAACATTAGATATGAAACCTATAAACCCCATCACTAAATAGTTTTTGGCGGAACCCTGTAGGTACCAACACTTTATTTATAATAAATCTACCGGGTTCATTTCTTGGGGAATGAAATGGCGAAGACTAACAGCACATGTTCGGCCTACAATATGAACTTGGTCCCCAAAACTCCCAACCCCTGAGCCACTCTAACCGGTCGTAACCTCTGACCTTGACCCTGGGCAAGTTACACCCCTTCACCTTGACCCCAGCTACCTGACCCCCTCACTTGCTTTAACTAAGGCGAGAACCGCCACGCCCTTTTAATGCGCGTGCTTTTTTTTACCGTCAGTTTGGGCCTAAACCACTACATTTGACCCGGTCGCAATCCCTGACCTTGACCCCGGCTAACCTGACCCCTCACTTGACGGTAACTAAGGGGCGATACCTGCACGCCTGGTAAGGCGCGTGCTGTTTTACCTTAATGTTTTGGGCCTATTTCACTTGATTTTGTCCTAACCACTAACCTTTATTCCCGTGTCCGCAACCCCTGAACCTTGAACCCGGCTACTGACCCCTCACCTTGACCGTAACTACGGGGCGAGACCCGCACGCCTTTTAAGGCGCGTGCTGTTTTAAGAATAACCGTATGGTTGTCCTATTGCATGAATCTGTGCCAACGCGCACTACTTTTAACCCCGGTCGCAACCCCTGACCTTGACCCGGCTAACTGACCCCTCACTTGACCGTAACCCTAAGGGGCGGGCCGCAACGCCTGTTAAGGCGCGGCAATTTTTTTACAGTAATGTTCGGCCTACAGGTCTCTTTAATACCCTTTGCTAACCCCCTTTTGTTTAAAGATGGAATTGGTTGTTTTACTTAATTAATTTTTCTGTGACAATGGTAACTTTATTGGGAATTTTGTGGGCAAGGAATTGGTGTTCTTTTTCTTTTGAATTAGGTGTCAACATCTGTTTATCACGAATTTTCTGATAAAGATTTAGTTGTTGTTGCTGGTGTAATTTCCGTGCTTGCACTTCTGTGGTAGCAGAAGCTCCAGGCTGCAAGTCTTGTATGGTAGCATAGTTTTGGTATTTGTACAGCTGTTGGTTTAACCACCGCACCACGGTCGCAGGGGAACCTATATTATCCTGGAGAGGATAGGGGCCCCAGCCCATGCAGTTCCTTGCCGGGTACAAGATCCAAATACCGGGCGATGCAAGGCCTCCCATGTGTGTTTTATTGGCCAGGTTCCAACAGTACATGTAGGCTGCCGTTCTGTGGTAGCAGCAGTGAAGCAGATTGCGGGTGGGCCTGGAGAGGTAAGCAGGGCAGTACTAGTAAGAGATTGAAGTTACAAGTCTGATGTTAGGTGACTTGTTCGACAAGCCGGCCGGTCGAAGGGTTAGGGCAAGATCAGCTTAAAGTAAAAGTGTCCGGTCAAGCCAAATAAACAGATGGTGCTCTCTTATCTCGGCACAACATCTTGTGTAACATTTAGCGATCTTAAATGTAAAAGTCATTAGTTCAGAGTGGTGCACTAATCGCCCGGCACAACACTGTATGCGTTCGGCCTTATCGTCACTGTTAGAACGATACAAGCGGTGCACTGGTGGTTTCGGCACAACGCTTGCGGCACGTCAATGTTATTTGTTCGAGTAAGTCATCGGACAAAGTTAGCAAGGTAGGGTGCCCTATCATTCGGCCCAAAACCTTCCCTTAGGCTTCCGTCTTTCGTCAAAATGCTTGCGCAACAATGCCACGCTGTTTTGGAACGCGAGGTGGTCGCTCAATTCAAATCTGCAAAATCTGATCAAAGTAGGAAGCGATTTCGCCGAAAAAACACTGCCACCCGACAGAAGATGCACCCCGCACGTTTCTGCCAAACCCGAACTTTCGTCCTCTTCGGCCTTCCTGAAGCAGTCGTTTTCTTCCGAGTGTCCTGCATCTCCGACCGTGCCGATGCCTCTTCCCTCCTCATATCAAACAGCTCATGGCCCGGCCCTATTGGTTGAGCATGTGGCCTTACTACTGGTCGATCATGTGGGGGCACTGGCCGCCGGCCGAAACGGCAATGAGCTCCTCGTCCAGTTTGCGGATAAACCTAAACCGAAGGACGAGCAATTTTATCGCAGCCGGGTGTCCGTAACCCGGCCCGCATTGTGGACACGATTGAAACAAATCCAGGCATTGACCCTGCTGATATCAGACCAAGAAGTAAAGCACCTGCTTCCACCAGTGCTGAATCTTTCTCCAGCAGGAGTTGTGTGCACGTAACTGATCAGCTTTGGCAACGCCCGCTCCTGTACCTTGTTTGTATTCAACAATTACGGGCGGAACGGCGATAATGTGCGCCTCGTTCTTAGAGCCTTTGTGGTGACCGCTGGCAAGCCCGGCTGATCTTCTCGGTGATCATTGGCATTCGCGTACCCGTTATGCTGCAGTTGAAACTAGTGGCACCACCTTGATGTCCTTTCCACAGCGTTAACGTTGTGCGCGCCCATTTTCCGAACATAAAACAAGTCCACGCCGGGGTCGTTACCAGGTGCTTGATGACATCTGCTCCGGGGTTTTTGCGGGTATCTTTTGAGAGTCAGTCGGCTGTCCCCGTTAATTCTCTTTCACGGCCCCGTTTAGATAGGTATCGCGCGCTCCAACAGTTCCCTGGGCTAATAGATAGGACCGTACAACTTGTCGCAGTACATTTGATGGACTTGTTTGTGGTGACGTGGTCGATGATCACGTCGAGCGCGATATCCACGACTTTCCGCCGCCTGTTTGAAGGTGCAGATACAGTAAAGTTGCACATGTATCCAGTGTCCCATTCGCATAATGCGTACATTCTTAAGCCCTGGCTGGTAGGCTTGATCGGCATTCGATGGTTTTGTCAGCCTACCGAATGCCCCTTGTCCGGCACCATGCTTCATCGAGAGATAGTTTTCGGATTGCAGTTATACTTCTCCTTGCAATTCCCGCTGAACACAGGTCCCCAGGCGAACTGGACTCTATCCAGTGATGCTTCTGATGTACTTGACTCTGCTCTTTTTTCTTCCTGAGTTTCTGCAAACCATCTCTTTTGGTCGGTAGTCGGATTCGCACAGAGATGCTACCAGACAGACTTCAAAACGAACGGCGTTTACCTCGCATTGGCAAATCATCCGGGTTTTTCGTAAACCCGGATGGGTCAACCAATAATCTTTGGCGTTCGCCAGCGAATTAAGACCATCACCAGATGGATACCTAACCACGCGCGGATTTCGGCGGCCGATGTGCATCTTTCCGCACCGCTTTTCTCTCAACCGGATGTTTGTCCAGTCGGGGCGATCTCCTGAAGAGATTAAGAGATGAACAACTCCGCAAAAATAGTCCAGGGGACGCTTCTGTTGGTCGGGCTCACAGGTTCGGTCCACTTGGCAGTGTACCGCGGAACAGGTGTCGTCGCACCGGGGTCAATGTGGCGTTCCATCCGAATCGTCCTTAGAAGGGTGCCTGCAAGTCAATCGTCCTCGCTTCGTGGTCACTTTTTTCGGCCTCGTCATGTACTCGTCAACCCTTCTGCGCGGTGGGGCTGGCTGCCGGAATCATCAGGATAAAAAATCCTTCTGATCCTATAGGCTCATAAATGTCACTGGCTAAGTCGGTACCAGCGTTGGGTCCGCTCAAGCGCAGCTTTTCACAACGGTTGCACCATGTCTCGGCACACTATCCTGGTATTAAACGCGGAGTTGCTCCGATCTTGGCAGAATACCTTGCCCAATGAGCTTGATGCAACCGGGGCCTTTCCCCCCGGCTCCTTTAGCCTTCGTTGGCTTTGGTTTGGCACAGCAGGTCGGGGAAGAGCGCCGGCTCCGTTGATGAAGTTGATGCGCCGGATCCTGTGCTGGCGCGGTTTGCTGTCCTCTAAACCGCCTCGGTCGGCAAGAATTCCGGGTGCGGTCGGCTGTCTTTGCTGCCGATACACTACTTCACCGGTATCCACCCGCGGCTTCTAAGGCTTATTTCCAGCCTTTTTTCATCTTCTTTTTTTCTTTTTACAACCACCGAGTAAGCTGTTCCTCGGTGTAGGACTCTGAAGTGCTTGTTGTCGTGTCGATTGCTAGACTGATACAGATCGCTGGCGATCGCCATCCTTTTATACCTTTTTTTTTTTTATTTCCCGCCAACGAATCAATCACGTGCCACGTACCACGTGGACTGTATCCCGTGACAAAAGGTATGCGAGAAGAACAAAGAACAAAAAATTAATTACCTGCGTGGGACTCGAACCTGGAAATCCGGAATCTTAGCGGGTTGGTTTGGTGGTAAGCGTAGCGTCCTTGTCTTCGGGGTCCAGCGTCTATCCACTGAGCCATCTGATACTTACCTGAAAACCGATTGCTTTTAAATCTAAATACCCTTGGAATCAAGGTACCGGAAGTACCGGTCCCATGATGGGAAACGGTTCTTTTCCACCGTCCAAACTTTCTCCCAAAGTGACTGGAACGGTCTTTTCACCCCACCAAAATTTCTCCCAAAGTGACTCCTTGCGGTGAAATTCAGATTGCGGCCCTGCCTTTCAGTAAAATTAAGTGGCTGGAAACGGATCTTTTCACACACAAAATTTCTTCCCAAAGTGACTACTTTGCGGTGAATTCAGATGCGCCCTGCCTTTCAGTAAAATTCATATGGGGCCGGCCTTTCCCCAAAATCCAATTTTTAAGATTTGACAAAAGATCCTAGAGTGAACAATGGAAAAAGGTCCTTCTTTCGAAAAATTTACTAAGTCACTTTTGACACTAACTAATCCCAGAGCGGAGATACTGCCCTCGGTCTTAGCGGGAATTGCCCCTAGTTCGCAACAGCCATCATTTGAAGGGTGAAAAAAAACTAGTCCCATACGGTGTCGGCTTCCTTGATCTTTAGCCGGAATCGCGGCTACTGCGTGTAAACCGTCCGCCCGGATTTTTGAAAAAATAACTAAGTCCAAGGCGGACCACTGCCTCGGGTATTTAACGGGAAATTTGCCTAATCCAACAGCCATAGTTCAGGGTGAAAAAAACCTAAGTCCAAGCGGTCGCTTCCTTGATCTTTAGCCGGAAACGGCGGCTACATGCGTGTAACTGTCCAGCTTCCGACTTTTTGAAAAAATACTAAGTCCAGAGCTGTAAAAAAGCTGCCTCGTTATCACGTGTCTGCCTGGAGCTAGTGTGTGGCTGCTTCCTTCGTGTGCCATACACACACCTCGGGTTTGCGACTGAAGTGCGAGAGGGTGTGTGGGCTCTCCGCTCGTCGCGACGGCGATCTCGTGCGTGACGGTGGTATCGTTGGATGCAAAACCGGCGTGGTTGAACACCGGGGAAGGCGTGGTGGGCCCCTTCCAAGCCAGCCGGACTCGACGTGTGTCTCATCCGCTGGGGCCCATAAATAGCTCGTCATGTTCCTATCCGGACTTGTCATTTTCAAAATCCACACTGAGTTGCTCGACTATGTAGAGTAGATCACTTCTGGGCCCGAACACACACCACCCCCCACCCGCTGCAGGCCGGCTTTTTGGTCCTCTGCGCATGCTACATTTTTGTACACCTCATGTAACTCTACCGAAAGCGTCCCTAGACCAAACTCCAGATTTCGCATACGGCACCCTTCCATTTTTAGCTCTCCCCAGCGAAGAGCCGCTCTCGGTAAATCCACTACTAGTGGGTAAACGCCCGCGTTCCCCCCCCTCTGCCGGCTAGAAAAATGTTGGCGCAAAACACCTAAAGCCGCTCAAACCAAAACCCCCCGACGACCCGTCCAGTACACGGATAACTCCTCCTATAGTATACCTTCTGGTCCCCGACAGTTGGGCTCCCCATTGGCACTTTCATTTTCTCTACCCTTACCTCGTCCCCCCTGAACCACATCCGACCCGTGTGGGGATCCCGTCGATACAGAACCAGGCAGGCCCGCCACTCTTTCATACATGATGTTTTTTTCCCTTCAAAACCCTATTTAAGTTGGTTTTGCGGAAAACCGGAAGGTGGCCAATTTTTGTAGTAAGCTCCGGGTGCTTCCCGGGCGACAGAAAGTGTGTTGCGAATACCGACGATCCTAAACCTTATCCGGGCCACTGCAGTGAAAAGTCATCTAGCCGGGACACGGCCGGTATACTTTTTCAAAATGAACTAGTCCAGAGCGGACCGCTTTCCTGGGCCACGGCGTGGAAAAGTCACACCTAGCCGGGCCAACGGCAGTGAAAAGTCCCACCAGCCGTGCACAACGGCACGGCAAGGAGACTTTTCAAAAATGAACTAAGTCCAGCAGCGGACCGCTTCCATGGTCAGCGGAAGTCGCCCTAGATCTTTTGTGATCTTTTCAGTGAAAATTCACCTATTTCTGGGCCACATCGGAAATCAACTACCTTATTGGCCGGAGACACCCCGTATAGTCCGCAAGAAATGTTTGCCACCGTTCTGTTTCCAAGAAACCTATGTAGATTAAGGTGTGGAAGGTTCATATCTAATGTTTTAGAGAGTGGGTATCATGCCTAGTTTCTGTCACAACCACTCGCAAAGTAATTTGCAGGTTAATACTGGGCCATCGCATTGAAGTTGCTCTAAGGATAAGAGTATGGGTCGCGACCATAACGTCTAAGGAGGGTCGTCATCTCGGGACATTTCAAAAACTTAACTAAATAAGTCCAGAAAAAAAACTAAGTCCAGAGTTCGGAAAAAACTAAATCCAGATCGGACCGCTTCCTTTGGTCAGCGGAAAGTCAGCCTAGATCTTTTAGTGACCTTGTCAGTGACAAGGCACCTATCCGGGCCACGGCATTGAAATGTCACTTAGCGGCCACGGCGTACACTTTCAAAAATTAACTAAGACCAGAGCGGACCGCTTTCCATGTCAGCAGCGGAAAGTAGCCCCAGATCCTTTTAGTGCAGATCTCTCCTCTCAAGGCACAACTAGCAGGGCCACGGCAAGTAGACTTTTCAAAAATGACGAAGTCCGAGCGGGACCGCTTCTAATGGTCCAGCGCGGAAAGTTCGCCCTAGATCTTTTGTGATCTTTCAGTGAAAGCACCTAGCCGGGCCATGGCATTGAAAAGTCCTTAGCCGGGCCCACGGCAAGGGTATACTTTTAAAAAATGAACTAATTCCAGAGCTGGAGACCGCTTCCTTGTACAGCGGAAAGTCTCCCTAGATTTTAGTGATCTTTCTGACAAGGCACCTATCCGGGCCACTGCAGTGTAAAGTCACTAGCCGGGCCACGGCAAGCGATATTTTTGCAGTAGCGGACCACTTTGTTGGTCAGCTGAAAATAACTCTAGATCTACTAACCGAACGTTGGGTGGAAAAAAAAACAAGTCCAGAGTCAGAAACAAAAAAAAACTTAAGTCCAGAGCGGCCGCTACCTTGTTCAGCGGAAAGTCGCCCTAGACCTTTTGGTGAAAAGTCACCGCCGGGCCACGGTATGTCGACTTTTCAAAATGAACTAAGTCCAGAGCGTAACCCCTTCCTTAGTAATACATGAAAGTGGCAGCTAGACTTAGGTGTTGTGGTGTGGCTGAAAGCCTTCGGCCTGTAACGGCTGGTTGGATGGCCGCGATGAAATCGACTGAAATGGAGAATTTGACCCAAAATTGAAAAGTGGGTAAAAGTGGTTTTAGTGATTTAAGGGAATATATATATATAATATTATATATATATATTATATAACCCTAATCACCTGGAGACACTTTTTTTTGTCTGGTACTAGTTAATACGGTAGGGAGACATTTACTGTCTCCCTAACGTTTCTTTAGAATTGCGGTTTATTCCGTCAAAGGAATGAATATTAATTTCATGCAAATGAAGGGTTAATCAAATAGAATAACAAAGGATATGAATATTAATTAATTTGACATACTATAAGAGCTACATTTTTAATTTTAAAAAAAAGCTAATGAATTATTAAAACTGTCTCCCTAAATACCATTTGTAGAACTTATATATATTAATATATATATATATATTATATATATAATATACAGTTAAGAGCATCAGTGTACAAAAGTAAGAATAGAAATTCTTGCAAGTAGCTGGGACGGTTGTTTGTATGCCTCAAGACTCTCAAAGTGTTGGGTGACACATATCGGCCAAGGTATTTAATGGCAATCGTCTATTTTATATGCTGTCATGACACTAGGGATACAAACCGACAAGACCATACCAAAGTAGTGTAAACAGAACCAAACGGTTTAGTTTCAACCACCTACGGAGTTTTTGATATTGCGCTTTCGTAGTATACGCGACGAAGTGAAATGTAAAGTAGGAAACAGGTGCCCTTTTGCCACGTAATTCTGTCTGATGAGCTTCTGAAGTGCGCAAAATTTGCACCATACATGAATGATCAAATAGATCCAATGTAACTCGGTCTAGGATGTCAGTAAATGCATTTGAAATATCGTGGTCAGATACATCAACAAAAAAGAAGGGGGAGAGCTACTCTGTAATGGCTCTTAAGTAGTAGAGTGGGAAATTGTTTGGCATTTTGAATGGGTATGGGACACATTTTCCGTATGCCGATGAAGCGAGTTTCTTTAAAACGTATGTCTATCAATTAGAGATCTCCAAACTGATTAATAGCCTGACTAACAGGTTCAAGATCAAGGTGCATTTCGTGATCCGAGCACCTCATTTTTTGATCAAGGTTCACTGGATATCCCCAAGAAAACCTTATTTCCATAGGCTACCCATTTACGGATAGAAAATACAAAATTACGAATTTCTTCAAAAGATTAGACACACATACTATACTTAGATCAACGGTTAAGATGATACAAAAATCTCAACTTCAGGGGGACGAGGCTGTGGATCACGAAATGCCCCTTTAATGAGAATGTTAAAGAACGATAGTAAAATGAGAATTGCATATATTACATTGGTATTGGTTTTCATGATTTGTAAAAACAATTTGATACATATGATACATATGCGACTGTTGAATATCTTTTAAAGGGATGAATTTATGGACTGCGATTAAGTGTTTACTCGTTGAATTTATGTTAAAGCCCTTTCGATACATTTTAAAGGAGATGAATTTATTTGATTATATTGACATTGGCATGTTTAGAATAGCAAGCAAGATTGATATTACAAATATAATGATATCGACCCTAGAATGTATTGTCAACAACCTTAAGGCCATGTAAAAACCACATGAATTGGAAATTACTATTTCACAACAGAAAATGACAAAAGTAGCAATTGCGAAAATGTCATATTCAAAGTTCACTACAGGTTGGGTAAATCGTCCAACAGGTCTGTTTTCCCTTAAACTAAAACATATTTTCTAAGCCTAACTCTAAGGAATCCTTGTATCACTTTACAATGACAATTAGCTGAAGTATGCGTATATGTGTTGAGAAAAGCTGCTCTACATGTTATGTTTTTTTTATTTACTTTCTTGACCAATAGCTTGTTTGGTGTGCCCAGATAAATAGCATCATTCGGATTAGGAAATCAATATTAATAGAATAAACCGATAAAACAAACAATAAGTAAAAGTACCCAAAATAAGTAATACATTTAGCTACTGGAATTATCTTTAGAGGGTTTAAAGCAACAACAATAATGATTTCCGATATAGCATCGATGTCCGAAAAGAATATTATGATGATGTTTGAGTAGGCATAGATATGGGATAATCAAAAGTTTTAATGACATACAGCCCTGAAAAGAACAACGTATATGTGTGAAAAACACCGTACGGGAATTTTCTATTTCAGGTTTCAGATTCAGATCAATATTCATCATTTTCTTTCAATCCTTTACAGTTTGGTGTCAAATTAGATTGCTTCAGAATACTGTTTCTCATATAATGCAGCGCGAAGCACGCGATATGCATGCGAAGTTTCCCCGTGTTATAGGAGTACAACTTCGCGAGAAACCTGCGAAATTAGTAACGGAGTGACCGAGCCTTGAAAAGTGCTCTAGTTTTCGAGTTACCCCTCCCCTCGGTACAACAAAACACAACCACCTTTATTTGAAGGATAAATATATGAGATTTCAGAAAATTATGGTTGTGGTTGAAATATTTGGTGGCAGGGATGATTTCTAAGCCGAAAATGCATTTTGGGCTGCAAATTAAGTATTATTATTATTTTTTTAAGTAAAGATATTACAATCTTATTTTTATGATATCTTTTTGTTATTGATATATGTTTTATACATAAAGGGTTCAGGTAATACTCGTTGTGGTGACATGTGATAAAAAGGAGGTTTTTTAAGGAAAAAGTGATTTGGGGGCTAAAATTCAAGATCCTTTATATATTGTATAAAACTGAAATCTATAATATAAATGTCAGAGATTGATAGTATTGCATCATGATTAAAATTTGTTTTGCTAAGAAATTAATAGATCTTGATTTTTTTAAGTTTTTAGCTCAAAAACGTGATTTTTTACCCAAAAACACACCCCTGCCACCGAAGTTTTTTACCACAACCATCATTTTTTTTTAAATTATTTATTACTCTCTTTCGAATAGAAGTGGTTGCGTTTTGTTGCACCGAGTGGAGGGGTTGTCGACAATTTTGCAGTCCAAACCGCTCCACTATAGTAAGTGCGGTGAATTGTAACATGGTTAACTGCGCAACACCCACTGTATTATAACACCAAGGGTTTAAAAATGTGATTTGCCCAAGACTTCAATTACGACCCCGCCCCAAGGAACAAACCAACAATCAAATGTTTGATTGTTTGGTGTTTGGCAGCTCATTGGAGTTGCCTATTATCTTCCAACATTAAAAAAAAAACAAAGAAGTATCACATAAAAGATGAGAGAATCGAAAGCAAAATTTAACGTATCTTCCTTCAATACCAAACTAGTTTTGAGGTGATATTAACCCCCTGGTCGTTACCTGGCAATCTATTGGCATCCAAGCACTATTTTGAAGATGACATTTTGGAAGGTGATATCATGCAATGAGCAAATCAGAGATACTCTACGAATGGTGGTATTGTTTACATAAATTATAAATATAGAAGCACTCTTTGATTGGTTACTCGGTGGGCTCATGTTGTGTCCAGTGGGCTATCTCATGTTGTGTCCTGTATGAGGAGCCAATCAGACAGATTGTATCCCATGTGGTAGTGCCCAGGGGATTATAGGGTGAGTCAAGCAAAGAAAACTATTTAAGCATACTCAAATGAACCCGTATTACAAACACTTCCACTTTTTTGAAAACAATTTCCGAGATAAAATTGCACATAATATCCAAGTTTGCCTATAATAAATTTCATCGCATGTATTTAACCGCCACATAAGTAGTCCTCCTGTCAGATCGATACCTTACAAAAACAATGGTATGCAAGTAGCCGACTTAGTGCTCTTCAAAGTATGCCAGACAGCATGCCAGGTGCTCAACAATGACTTGTGATAGTGATGTCACTGACATCAGCTCGCAGTCCATTCAAAATAAGGTATATTAATTTTTCCCGGAATTTAATTTTCACAAATGTAAACATCAAAATTTTTTACAAAGTAGGGGAAATGATTGTAGAATAGGCTCATTTCAGTAATAATTCTCAAACAAGTTGTTCACCTACAATGTTTTTTTTTTCAACAGGAAATTACCTGGTCACTTTATCTTATATCCAAGTTTCTCGAAAGCCGCTGTATAAAAAGCTATCTTGCAGGCCTCATAACACTCGCCTTAATATGTTCGACACGTATATGCTTGTATCCACTATTTCTTACAATTTAAAACCTACATCTACTGTTTTGTCTGGCTAAATCTATCATATTATATGGAATGGTAATATACACGGAAATAAAATCATAAATAATTTACCTTGTCGATTCCCGTGGCTTGATAAAACATATCATCTATTCATAGGTTACGCACGAATTCTTTGGGAGTTAACATTTATTTTTTCATGCGACACCTTTAGTCCTTGATGTAAAACCTGTAACAATACAAAAAGCATATGTGCCCATTTTTGTTTTAATTTTAATCTACTTGTCAAACAATAATTTCGATAACATGGATTGTCAGTAAAATGCGGTATATACATTAGCAACATCATCATTGTCCATTAGACGTAACACAAGGAGTAATAATTGTTATATATGCTATATGATATTCTGAACGGAACATTGACTCTCAGTAGAATCATGTCTGTGGAGGTTTGAGTTAAGATCAATTAACATATGCGGAATTATGATAAAACAGATGTACATGGGCTTTTATCTTATCAATTTTAACTCGCTCTTCTCCAAAGTACAAACTGTACTTCAAATACAGTATGAAGATAAGGAGAACGATCAAGGTCAAGTTCATATTCCATGTGCATTAAGGAAAGTGGCTCATTGGTTTCATACCACATAATTTGGGTTGAATGGGAGTTTGTAGGGATGAAGTATCCGTAAAACTTTGTTTGGCTACTTCCGGTAATCTCCTACAACGCTTTTGTTGTATAAGCCAGGCGCTTTTGTTAGTACACAGGTAAATTAAGATCTGTTGTGAATATAACTATATTAGTTAAGATTGTGATGTTATTGTATTGTCTAGACAATATACAAAAGCCGTACCTTAAGAATTGTTTTCGAATACTAGAAAAGGACTCTTTACATGTGTATTTAGTGGGGTTATAAATAAAAATCATATTCTCGAAGTTCGGGGGAGAAGGTTTGAAGGTACTTTTTTTTCTACAGTTTGAAGGGTGCTAAATCAGAATTGAGGTCTAACCTCTGGGAAATGCGGGGAACATTGTAAAATAAGGGGGTAAATTTAGTACAGGGGTAAATTTGAAATCAAGTCAAATTATGTTCAAATGCACACCAATATTTTGGTCGCGTTATCAGGATTAAAAAAGGTATAGTTTGTACAGGTTCCGACCTTTACTTAAACAGCCCAATTAATGTTCAAGGTCATCCTGAGGTAGAACTTACCCAGTGCACCGACTTTGTCGAAAGTGGTGTCAAATTGTTCGGCTCCCCTTATTTTACAATATTTTGGCATTTGTTTGCGTAATTAGGGGGAAATGGAACAAGGGTCTACATGGTCTATAGAGATCACAAACATTAACCTCAAAATTGTATACAGAGCTGTTACCTAAAGAAATAAAACGCATTTTCTGCTTCAGTATGACCAGAGCAATCAGGGTTGTAGCCGTGTAACTAAAGGTCGGAACCTTGTAATGAGACAAATACAGCCTGTCTCAAAAAATGGTACAATCAAAAACCGATTTTTTTTCAATATTATATCTCAACATAAGTAAGTCGTTTTGTACATCACATTAAAGAGAAAAGACCAGGCTTTCCAGGATTTTTTGTTTCATCTCAATTGCTTATTTCAATCGAGAGAAAACTTCAGTTTGTGCCACTTTCTGGTTGAGTGAAAACGGTGAACGAATTAGTTAAACATAAGTTATTCACACTTGAACAGATATGAAATTCTTTAAAAAGGGATTAACTTCATAAAGAAACTCAAAAAGATACGAAAACAGTTACATAATGATGGAAGTTATGATCAGTAAGTTCTGGTTTTAAGATAAAGTGAATAACATTCCACATACTGTTGTTTGTCAGATGAGAACATGAGAGTACAACCGGCATACAGCAATCTGGAGGAGAGAGTTTCTATGGTCTTGAAGTATCATGAAATGCAAATTCCTACCACCACTTTGATACTTTGCTTCCAAATTCAAATTTTTATTGACTTCAACAATTAGTAAATGCACAAAGATAGTGCAATATTTTAAACCATTTCTTTGGATTTGGAGTGTTTATTTTGGTTGCAATTACATTCCTTCTGGCATGATTTTAACAGATACCAATCTTGTAATAAATTCAAAGCTCCATTTCATTGACGTGCAATAAATATTTGTATTGTTTGTTATTTATGAAAAGAAGACTTTTATAATTGAACTGATTATGTTGGCTATTAAAACTTGTGTCGATAAAAGTAGACTTCCTTTGTTTACTAAATTTAATCTGTGGTTTGTTTCTTTTTGTCAAGTTGCAATCTTTTGTGAGCTTTAAGACAGCATGGCATAGCTGGGCGAAACAACTCTGCCCATGCATAAAAGTGGCACAAAATCGATTTTGGTATATCGCACTAAATTGATTATATCTCTGGATTGACAAAGGCAAATGAGATGAAACAAACACCATTGGAAAGCCTGTTCCTTCAAACCTTCTTCCTCAAACTTCGAGAAAAGAATTCTCATATATAACCCTACTAATTTTATCGTGTTTAAATATTGATGAGAGGAGGCATTTTGCGAACTGGTCGGCAAATAAAAGGGCAGCACAAATGGGTCTTTGGAAGACCAAAAATGGGTGCTTTTTAGTGTTTTGTGCATAAAACAAGACCTCCTGGTGTATTTTTGAGCATCATTGTTGTTTTTTTATTATTTTTTTATTATTTTTTTTTTTTTTGGGGGGGGTTATTTCCTTTCCGTAAGCGAGGACTTGGTTTAGATGGGGGATGGGATTTTTGTTTTTCTATTTTTTAATGCGTTATTTGTTTTTCACTCACCCTGTATTAGTCCTTGGGCCAGATAGGTTGGTCGGTACCATCAGGAGTGGCAAAGCGAGTGTGGTATCAACTTACTCAGAAACATCATCTATAAATAATTTTGCATGATAGACGTTCCAAAGTAGTAG